>OX328098.1:54201947-54481970 GCA_946811185.2 Hippopus hippopus | reverse complement strand
CAATAGTAAAAACCGAAATTTTGACATTTTAAATACATTTTTAGGGGAAAGTTATCTCTTAATCGGACAGTGTAGATCCAAGATCAGACTGCACGTTATGTGCAGTCTGATCTCTGATCCACTCTGTCCGAAAAAGGTCCTTCAGTTGCGCCTAATAGCCTAAGAGTTAAATTGAGGTCTGCAAATGTTCCCAATTTGGACAAGTCTAAAATTATGTCGTTTGATAAAGAGTTAACCCTGACCCACAGGAATTTTACTGATTATCATTTGTATGCGGGGTGGTGGGATTGCACGACTAAGACCATTAATATAGAAACGTAGAGCGTAGGTTAGGATCAGACTGTATGCATGAGCCGGCTAATCTTGGTCAACATATTCCGTGATGTACACTTAAAGGAGCAAATGGAAGGATGAGGGTTAAACTGTGTGGGGCACTGGTCCTTTGAAATGCAGAAAATTGACCAACAGCAAAATCTTTCGACCCAGGTCAGCCCTTATTGATGCATTAAACCCCTTATTCACAGAGCATGACTCATTTGTATTGTATTGTATGGAATATATGTGAGCCATGCTCTGTGAAAAGGGGGCTTAATGCATCTGCGAAAAGTTTCGGCTACGGTCAGCCTGCGCGGACTGCGCAGGCTGACCTGAGTCGATACTTTTCGCTATTGATCAATTTTCTTTATGTCTGTCTAAAGCCCAGTCTACCTCATGATTAGGTGAATTGTTAAAAATTGTGGATATTATGGAACAATGGGTATGTGAACGCTTGCTTGTTATCATGCGTCACTGAAATGCATGAAGCCTTTTGCCAGAGTAAGGCTCAAATATGAATTGCATGGCATGGAATGTAAATAATATTAAAAGATGTCTTAAGAATTTGAGACTAACTCTGTGTCGCTCAGACAACAACTGCATTTGGAAGACTACTAGTAAAAGAAAAGTCAGGACAACATGGATATATGCACTGGTCGAAGAGATGTTTTGTAATTGGAATACTGAAATAATAATAAAAAAAAAAGGAAAAATGTACATAACGACAGTTTCATATGTGGCCTGCAACATGCGAAAAGGGGCATTCGGACATTTGCGTAAAGTGTCGTCTCGGATCAGCCTGCGCGGACTGCGCAGGCTGATCCGAGACGACACTTTACGCAAATGTCCGAATGCCCCTTTTCGCGTGTTGCAGGCCATATATGAGCAATACTCATCGAAAAGGGGGCTTAATGCACCCACAAATAGTATCGACTCATGTCTGCCTCCGCAGTTCGCGCAGGCTGACATGGATCGAAACCTTTTTGCTGTCGGTCAATTTTCTGCATGTCAAAGGACCAGTCTACATCATAAGTCAGTCGGTTGTTAGCCAAAATAGATTTTATGTATCCAAAAAATGTGATGACTTGCTTGGTATAATGCATCACGGAGATGCATTAATCTTCCTTTCTGCCAGAAGGTGGTAGATTCATCGAAAATAACGTGACGGTTGATAGATGATAACTTAGTGTGCTGTATTTGTTGAATAAGGGCATTTCTACACTGACATGTCACGCAAAGAAAGGAAATGTTTCCATGTAATCTGTTTCTAACCGAATCGAACAGTCATGGATTTCTATCGTGGAAACAAGGATTAAGTGAAAGTAACATGCAAAATGCTTTAACCATTTGCATGAAGACAAACTTGTAGACTTGTGCAAATTCAGGTTATTTGCAGACGGCAAATGTAAGAGCCATGGGCCGGCAAAAGAGGTCTAATGCATTTTCGTAATGCATTATATACCAAGCAAGTGTGTCATCGCATGATTATGAATCCATATCCAGGTTGCCTAACAACCAACTGAATCATGAAGTAGAATGGTGATTTGACATGTAGAAAATTTACAAATAGAAAAATGTTTCGACTCATGTCAGCCTGCGCGAACTGCGCAGGCTGACATGGGTCCAGACTTTTTGCAGATGCATTAAGCCTCCTGTTTACATGATGGCACTGGTCTTTGGAAAGGAAGAAAAAGTTATGGCAAAATGAAGAAAAACACATCTGACCCGGCATTTCCTCCTTTTTCTACAACGCTTTTAAAAGCCCTGGTCCTAAGGGTATCAATTAAGAAAAAGCGAACCTTCTGTGCGCAAAATGATGCCACATTCAGCTGGACGGTGAAATGACTACGAATTTCCGATTCCAATTTCTATGTCTGCTTTTTATTTACAATATATCATAAACTATTGAACATGTATCTAGGTCTTAAGAGTTCTGAGAAGTATGATCCTAGTTTTTGCAAAAGCGACTGAAACAGCCTGGTTGCGCCGAAGGATATATAGTAGCGTCAATAAATTCTGTGTCGGCTGTTGAAGAATGAGGAGGGAAAAGCCTGCTACTCCTGATCTTTCACTGTTCCGCGGCATTTTTCAACCGATGG
Organism: Hippopus hippopus; assembly: GCA_946811185.2. Taxonomy (NCBI): domain Eukaryota; kingdom Metazoa; phylum Mollusca; class Bivalvia; order Cardiida; family Cardiidae; genus Hippopus; species Hippopus hippopus. Next base: position 54,479,556 of record OX328098.1, on the reverse strand, counting down.
TGTTGACAGGCAGTGTATGTTCTACCTACTTTAAAGTAAACTGGTAAATTTTCCGCATGTCCAAGGACAGTGTACCTCATGATTCAGCTGGATGTTATACAAAATAGATTATAAGGATTCAAAAATATTATATTTCATGTGTCTATATTTAGAAATGTTATGGGTAAAGAAATGTCGTGATTTAAGCTGGGGGGGGGGGGGATTATTTCCCTGTCACAGTGAATATTTTCCTCCTGCCGAAAATCTGGAACTACTTTTTTAAGTTTTTTTAAGTTTTTAAGTTTTAAAAGTGGCATTCGTTGACAAAATAACCAGAGGAAATATAATATATAATTTATTTCATCAGCTTGTGGTTAATATGGGGAAATATTTGCCTCAAAAGGGAAAGGTCCGCGAAAATAACTCGTGCCTTACGGCACTCGTTATTTTCGCACATCTTTCCCTTTTTCGGCAAATATTTCCCCATATTAACCACAAGCTGATGAAATAAACTCTATTTATGTAATGACTTATTTGGTATTATGCATTACGGAGATGCATTTAACCCCATTTTGCCAAAGCATGGCTCATATATCTGACGCTTAGAGAATCAAAAGTCACGTGATGTGTTGTATTTGTCGAATGGTACCTCTATTCTATTTGTAACGTAATGATAGGAAATATTTCCATCTATCATGTATTGTTTCATCAGGATTTATTGTCTTTGTTTTTGACTGTGAATAGACAGAAATCACACAGCATGCTACCTGAACATGGAAAATGTTTTAGAAGAGTCGCTTAAGTATCTGTTTGTTTCTATTGAAAACCAAACCTACCTTTGATCTACTTTTGTTTTGTGACATTTACTACCAAAAGAGACATGCACTGGGTGTTCTAAAATGGAGAAACAGTGCCGTAATCCTTTACAATACACTCAAGAGTTTTAACGATCCAGAGAATGAAATCGTTGGAAAACTATCATGAGATTCGAGTTGGTTCGAAGTATTTTTACAAGTGACTTCTGAATTTCTTATATCAATATCAACATTTTAGATATAAGCACTGCTATAGCGAAAGGAGGTTCATTGCGTCTCCTTGATGCATTATACCAATCAAGTCATCTCGCATTTATGAATCCATAGAAATCCATTTTGTCTTAGAACTGGGTGAATCATAAGGTAGCCTGATCCTTTGACATGCAGAAAATTGACCAATAGCACAACGTTTCGACCTATGTCAGGCTGCGCGGACTGCGCTGGCTGATATAGGTCGAGACTTTTTGTATATGCATTAAGCCCCGTTTTCACCAAGCATGGTTCATATGTGTTTGCTCACAACACGTGGGAAATCTATAAATCTTTGTCTAGGTTTATTGAAATACAGGAGATGGGTCATAAAATGACAAAAATAAAAAGTTAAATTGCTGAACGTGAGTGTGTATAGGTTATTGGTATTTTAACAGAAGACATTCATTTCGGAAGGTCTCTATCTTAATCGATTTCTTTTTTTTGTTTGTTGTTGTTGTTGATGATGCTACTAATCTTTTATCTGGACAACAAATTAATCTATCAGTCAGTAAATTGATTGATTGATTGATTGATTGATTGACTGACTGACTTACTGATGGATGGGTGGATGGATAGGCGAACGGACGTATCGATGGAGAGATGAACCGACCGACCGCCAGCTAATGTGTATTATAGGGGTCATTTGCTAAATGTCTAGCGCTCCTTTTCCCATTAAAAGAAAGAGTGAAAAAAAAAAGGGCAACGATTTAACATGACGTTCATCTCAATCGATCAGATATCATTATTTATACATTTGGATTCATCTAGATTTATAGATATTGGCACAGCTAAGCCCTACAAAACTCTCTTAATCCTCTACCAAACGACAAAACTTTAGACTCGATCAAATTGAAAGCATAGGTGGAATGACAAATAGTTGCAGTAAATCAACTGTAGCCCAAAATATTATTTCTGTCATTGAAATAGCACATAATATTGTGGTCAACAGCATTTTCTACTTTTCATACATCGCTTTCATAAGTCAAGTAATTTCTCCATTTCGGTCGTTAAAACATTAAAATGTTTCTCAAAGGGTTACGTCTTTTACCAAAAGGTCCCCGGATTCTCTCAACCCTGAGGGAAGACGGCTTTAAAAAACACTGCGGAATAAAGGAGACATTGCTAGAAACCAGCATTTTTGCCCTCTTCCTACAACGTTTTCTACTGTTTCATGTTCGAAATTCTATCATTTAAGCCACTTATATCGTGTCGTCTGCAAATGCTTTCAAAATGAAAGTCCAATTTTGTTTCGTCTGGTAAAGAATTAACCCTTAACCTGCTAAATAGGTAAAACGGAACTTTCCAGCCGAGAATTAAAAAAAAAAAAAAACAAATATTGCAATTTCAAAGGTATTATTTGGGGAAAATACCCCCTCTCGGACAGTGTAGATCCAAGATCAGACTGCACGTTCTGTACAGTCTAATCTTGATCCGCACTGACCGCAAAAGCACATGGTTTCGCGCTTGGAAGCCTAAGAGTTAATAACCACTGTGTTATTGTAGTTTTATGCAAATTGTTCGGGATCCATTTGCATTTTATCCCTTACTGAACAAATCTATGACTTACGAGCGTAATGATGATCCTGATGAAGAAGGCTTTTGAAAACATTGTTGGAGAAGGAGAAAATGCTGTTGACCAGCATTTTTTCCTTTTCCCACGATGTTTTTATTTAGGGACAAAAGGACAAAAGGCTTTTGAAAGCATTGTTTGAGAAGAAGGAAATGCTTGTGACCAGTCTAACTCTTGCAGCTTTATATGTTTTAACTCACTCTTTCAGTCCTAAATATATAAACTCGACTGCCTCTTCGACCGCTAAAGATAAAATTCACTGACATTTAGAAAAAAGGTTTCATATACAATCGGACGGTATAGAGTCAAGATCAGACGTTCTGTAACATGACATAACATAACATACCGTTACATAACATAACATAACGTTACATAACACAACACAACATAACATAAAATGACGTGACATAGACAATACACTACAATACAAAAGAAATTGATACATGCATGTAAATATTAGATGGATGTACTTAAAAACTTTGCGAATTAATTAAAGGACAAAATAAGTGAAGAAATCTAACGAGTTTTAGTAGTTTTTTTATTCTATTTTGAAAACAAGAAAAAATCTTACGAGTCTTAGTAATTTTCTATTCTATTTTGAAAACAAGCTGAAGATTTCGATAGCTGCTAAATCAATCAGTAGTTGGTAATGGATGTGAGAGTATTTCACATTATTTCAAAAAATAAGAATAAGAAAGGCAAGTCGCATTTCATGACTAGATATATTAATAGCAGCACTCTGGTAAAAAAAAAAAAAGGAGGGGAACGGGGCTTAAAGCATCTCCGTGATGCATTATACCAAGCAAGTCATCACAAAATTATTGATTCACACAAACCATATTGTCTAACAACCGACTGAATTATGAGGTAGAATGGTCCTTTGACATACAGAAAATTGACCAATAGCAAAAACGTTTCGATCCAGGTCAGCCTGCGCAGACTGCGCAGGCTGACCTGGTTCGAAACTTTTGCAAATGTATTAAAGCCCCCTTTTCACAGAGCATGGTTCATTACATAACCTCACCTCTTTATGCCGCTGAAAATACAATTCAATCAAATTCAGAAAGAGTTTTATCTCATAGGCTTAACTAAACAAGTGGACGGTATAGATTTAAGACCAAATTGCAAGTTTTGTGCAGTCTGATATTAACCTTATAGGTCCGCAAAAAAGTTGCTGCTTCTACCCACAGCGCTGAAATGAAAACAGTTTGATTTCGTCGTTGAGCAGCTTGCAATTTAAAATTTCTGTAAACAAAACAAGTTAAGATAGGAAAAATGCTTTGTAATCATCGGCCTCAACTGATCAATATTTTCCGTATTGTTTAGTCTACGTCTACAACAGTTTTATTAGTCGGCGAAGGATCTAATCCGATTTAAATTGTAATTTATGTTCGTTTAATCCTGTAACATATTTGCAAATTGTATAAAAGATCACGCCCTGACTGTTTACACCTTTTGAACATTTTGAATTATGCAACGGGTTAAAAGGTGGAAATTAAAATATATTCTAGCAAGTTTTTGTAACGATCTTTTTGCATTATCAAAAAACATGTAGTTTTAGAACGAATACTTTCACATTTAATACCTAACAATGACTCAAACTTGTAAAGCATACTATTTCATGTTTTTTCTTCCGCGATGTTCTTCTCCCATTATGAATTGCAAAGTCTCACCTTAACTCTTTACCGAACGACAAATTTTAGACTGGTCCAAATAGAAAGCACTTCCAGACGACAAAATAAACGTGACCTAAAAATTGAATTTTTTTATCCAGTAGGGTAGAAAACATTGTGGGAAAAGGAGAAAATGCTGGTTACCAGCATTTCTCCTTTTCCAACAATGTTTTCAAAAGGCTTCTATCTAAGGGTCGTAAAAACCAGGGTTTGTTTGGTAAAGGCTTAAATCAGATACTGCATCAAAACGATTATTGTAGCCATAAAAAATGACTCAAGATTTCTTTGTTCACTTTTCGCCTTCCCGCTGGTACATCTCCGATCCAAAAATTTAAAACCGGCAAGCACTAGTTCTTTAGATGGCCAGTTTATCAATCTTTATTCCAACTGCAGTATAGCTTAAAGAATACATTACAGTTCCTTTTTGCAGAGCACAGTCAAGAAAGAAGCCAATGAATCCGGTGATCCGGTTTAAAAATTTGAAAACAGTCTTTAGAATCCATGACCATTTACCCACTAATTCTGTTCGAGTGCAAGTTTTTATTTAACATACGAAGACTTGTGTCTGTCAACGCTTTGGTACAGTTAGCAGCACACGCGCCTGCAGAACAAAACAAAAAAATAACATTTTCGTCTTTTTCAACCATGGTTACCCTACAATTCAAGAGACATAGTTTTCCTTTTCCAGATGTTTTCCGTTTGTATACTTGTCATAGCTTAATGGATCTAGAATCAATCAGTTTAATAAATGTCTTTTTTTTTTGTAATTTTAGGGTGGCCATGATCGATACGGTTAGTCGATACTGACCTTGAAATCGATGATTCTGGGAGAGGAGCGATAGGTCTAAATGAGATATGTTATCAAACCGGTCAACCCGACAGAGCCGAGTCAGTCGACCGCCTCCTTCAAGAGAAGTGGAGTATAAATACATACAAGATACCATTAACGATATTTGTACAACCATCAAAAAATTTGCCCAACGATTTTTCACAGAGAAAGAAGTGGATTATGGGGCTTGCCATTCTTGCTGCTTAGAGATATTGAAAATGTGGAACTTAGATATAAATCAAATTGATTCTTGGAAAGATTTCATGGAAAAAGTTAATACGAATAATATAAGCAAAGACATTAAGGTTAAAAGTATATATGAGGATTTAATTCATATATTTGATAGAGCGAAAGAATTTGAACTAATGATACCTCATATAAGGGAGAGAACTCTAAGGTGTGTAAAGGATCATGTGTATAAATATTGTCATAGTTTTGTGGAAGAAACGGGTGGAGTAGATGCTAAAATAGTTACGGAGTATGAAGATCAAATCAGATCAAACAAAAGTGAGATAGAAGCTAAGTTCGATTCTATAAACGCAGATATTCTAAGATACAGTGAGATGAAGTCACCTCTTGAAAAATTCATAACAGAAGCTGATATTATTGCCAAGCTAATGGAAAGTATATGTGTTCAAATTGTTGAAGTGTGTCACGTGATCAAGAAATGGATAAATGATGATGCAATGTATCCAGACAAGCTTCAGCAGGAAATCCTGTTTAATAATGGCTACAGGGAAACCCTGCAAGTTGACGTGGAAAAATTATTCAAAAGAAAATCGTCATTGGAGAGATCGCTCGAAAGGCGACAAAAGGCAAATAAAAAGGTAGATAAAGATTACACAAAACACAAACAGGAAAAGAGAAGACGGAAAGAAAGTCTTCATACAGTTAATCTAAAAATAGAACGATGGGAGTTCCAAGTTGCTCAAAAGAGTGAGAGTATAGAGGGTACAAAAACTGCATTGTCATCCAGACGAACTATTTCTCCTCGTCAAGAGGAAGAACTTCACGCCACGCTTTCTAGAACTGCAAACGAAATAGATCGTCTAAATGAATGGTTGACGGTCATGAGAAGACAAAAGACGCGATTAGAAAAAGAACTTAAAGAAATATCCGACAGAACGTACGAGCTTAAAGTTGAATTAGTCACCAATAGGCACGATCATGAGGAAATGCAGTCAAGTAAGGAAGGTATGGAAATTGAGTTGAAGTCAATGAGAGAGCGACTTGATGATCTAGACAGGAAGTCGAGGGTCATGAAACATATCAGAATTCTGAAAATGTCACCTGAAACTCTACGCAAACTTTATCGTCGGAGGAGAGAATTCTATCAGCAAGGTATGCAATTTTCGTTCTTTTTACCCGCTCCCTCTCCTCTAGCGATTTTTGATATCTAAACGTACAACAGGCGATGAAGTAGCTGCTATTCTAATTCAGGATTTTCAGCGGACAGTTCTTACATAAATTTTGACAATAATATATCGAAATCTTTAATCTCATAGCAAAAAGTTAAATGATGCTACTTAAATGTTTATCTTTTTAGGGGGGAAATAACGCCTTGTCGGACAGTGTAGACCAAGATCAGACTGCACGTTCTGTGCAGTTTGATCTTGATCTGCACTGTCTGCCAAAGGTCCTTGAGTCACGCTTAGCAGCGTATAGGCTATGTTTATCAGAATATTTTAACCTTTTAACCAAACAATCCCATGGCTTATCAGCCTTGTAGAAAAGGGCTTTTGAAAAGACTATGTGAAATGGAGAAAATTCCGATGACCAGCATTTCCTCCTTTTTCAAAATATTTTCTACTCGTTTACAGAAATGAATTCGTTTTCACAAATTGACTAATATATAAATGTCATAAACCTGCAAGTGCTTTAAGTTTTGAAAGGTCATTTAAAATGACCCTCCGGACCATCTTTTGTTTTTGAACTTACTTATTGATACTACGGAGTATTTGGTACTTATTGGGTAAACCTGGATGAGTCAAGGCTGGACCTGCATCTTAAACCTGTTTCTCTGTAGAGTTTATGGTTTCCAGCATGTCAACTATCTTGTCTGTGAAATGTGTTTGATGTCTTAGGTTTGGTATTGAAGAGGGTAGATCGGAATCAGACTGCATGGCTGTGCAGTCTGATTTTGGTCTACACTCTTCACGAAGGATATCAAGAGATTGAGATCAACATGATTTGAGTCAGTATTTGTTGGCACTTTTTTGCAGGTCAGCTGATGGAAGCCTGTAGATTCGTTGCTCAGGAAATCGCCAGCGAGTGGAAACGTCTTTATACGTGTTTGCCCTTTGAACCTAGTCGAGATCCACAAAAGCTTTCGAATGATATTGAAATTATAGATATAATAAGCGCTCGGAGGGACAAGACGAACGAAGAGCAAGCACTTAAGTGCTTAGAGAAATGGCGGACGTTCAATCGTAAAAAGGCGGATGTTGCTCAATTAATCCGCGGACTTCGAAAACTTAGGAAAGTAGATCTGGCGGACCAAGTTGAAATGAGATTCTCCATTGAACATGTGATATAGACAAAATAGATAAATAGAAATTAGATGATAAAACAAGCGAAATGAGGTCTGAGTGACACATTTAATATGGGAAAACTAAATAAATACGGGATTTATTCAATGATAACCCGACAGGCAAGAATGGTAGTATCTTGTTTGTCCACGTAAAATGTCTATATATCTTAGTCCTATCACAGCGACCGGTGGCTCTGTAGTGCTTTGCCCGAGGGCACCCGTGTGACCAGCATCGCCAACGGGAGTTGAATAAGGATTCTCCGATTAAGAATTCAATGCCTTTACCATTCATTCTCCGCACCACAAATACAGTACAAGAAATTAAGTTTGTTGAGAAAAAAGGTGTTAGTAAGTTTACCAAACACTCACTCAAAGAAGAAAATGGGGCTTAATGCCTCTACAAAAAGCATCGTCCCAGGTCAGCCGGCAGAGCCCGCGATGGCTGACCTGGGTCGAAAATTTTTACTATTGGTCATTTTTCTCCGCGTCAAAGGACAATTTTACCTCATGATTTAGTCAGTTATTATAGAAAATGGATTATAGGGATCCATGATTATGTAACGACTTGCTTGGTATCATGCATCACGGACATCCATGAAACCCCATATTTGCCAGAACATGGATCATAGGTAAGAAATTACATATATACATTATTGATGTTTATTTCCTTTGTACACGAGTAATAGCCCAAGTATAGAGAGGTTGAAGCAAAGGAGCAAATAAAACAAATTTTGATTCAGGGAGTAACTGATAAAGATAACATTTCAAAAAAAAGGTCATCGAGGATTATTGAAGCTTGCACGTTATCTTGTCAATATGCATTTCACCTTAACCTTTTACAATAAAATCCTGTGTTTTAACGACCCGGAAGGAGAAAGGCTTTTGAAAACATTGTGGGAACAGGAGAAAATGCTGGTATCCAGCATTTTCTCCTTTTCCCACAACGTTTTCCACCCTGTGAAAGACATCCCTTTGTATGGGACACATCGTATTCGTTGACTGTAAATGTTTTCAGTTTAGATAAGCTCAAATGTTAGAGTCCAGGTAAAGAGTTAACCCTTTCCCCTCCATCTGCAGCATAAGAGGCCTTTGTGGATGTAGTTGGTCAAGATCAAAGTGTACAGTGTACACTGGTCACTGCTTGATTCTGAACTTTATTTGAAAATAAATGCCCCCTCTTCAGCAGTGGTAAGCTATTTTTAGCCAACGAAAACTAAACAGAAATTGTTTGCCCTATTTCAGAAAATTTATCAATCGAGAGTGACTTGCACAATTTATTGCAACTCATTCTTGTAGTGAACCTGACACTTTACTTCGTTAAATCTTTACCTAGCGACAAAATTTTAAACTTGGTCAATTGCCTAGCAGACGACAAGTTAATTGTGGTGCAAATGATAAGGGTTCTTTGAAAGGACAAAAACAATGAGGAAAAAGGACGAAATGCTGGTTATCTGTACAACGCATTCACCGCTAGACTTATATAATGCACTAAGCACTAGACTTTTTCAACGCATTAGCCACTAGATATGTACAACGCATTAACCACTAGACCTGTACAACGCATTAACCACTAGACCTGTACAAGGCATTAACCACTAGACAAGTACAATGCATTAACAACTAGACCTGTACAAAGCATTAACCACTAGATTTGTACAACGCATTAACCTCTAGGCTTGTACAACGCATTAACTACCAGACCAGTACAACGCATTAACCACTAGACCAGTACAAGGCATTAACCACTAGATTTGTACAACGCATTAACCACTAGACCAGTACAACGCATTAACCACTATACTTGTACAACGCATTAACCACTAGACCAGTACAACGCATTAACCACTAGACCTGTACAACGCATTAACCACTAGACCTGTACAACGCATTAACCACTAGACCTGTACAACGCATTGACCACTAGACCTGTACAACGCATCAACCACTAGATTTGTACAACGCATCAACCACTAGACCTGTACAACGCATCAACCACTAGATCTGTACAAAGCATTAACCACTAGACCTGTACAACGCATTAACCACTAGACCTGTACAACGCATCAACCACTAGATTTGTACAACGCATTAACCACTAGACCTGTGCAACGCATTAACCACTAGACCAGTACAACGCATTAACCACTAGACCTGTACAACGCATTAACCACTAGACCTGTACAACGCATTAACCACTAGACCTGTACAACGCATTAACCACTTGACCTGTACAACGCATTAACCACTGGACCTGTACAACGTAGTAACCACTAGACCTGTACAACGCATTAACCACTAGACCTGTACAACGCAGTAACCACTAGACCTGTACAACGCATTAACCACTAGACCTGTACAACGCAGTAACCACTAGACCTGTGCAACGCATTGACCACTAGACCTGTACAACGCATTGACCACTAGACCTGTACAACGCATTGACCACTTGACCTGTACAACGCATGAACCACTAGACCTGTACAACGCATTAACCACTTGACCTGTACAAAGCATTAACCACTAGACCTGTACAACGCATTAACCACTACACTTGTACAACGCATTAACCACTAGACCTGTACAACGTATTAACCACTTGACCTGTACAAAGCATTAACCACAAAACCCATACAACGCATAAACTGATAGACCTGTACAACGCATTAACCACTAGACCTGTACAACGCATAAACTAATAGATCTGTACAATGCATTAACCACTAGACCTGTACAACGCATTAACCACTAGATCTGTACAACACATTAACCACTAGACCTGTACAACGCATTAACCCCTAGATCTGTACAACGCATAAACTAATAAACCTGTACAACGCATTAACTACTAGACCTGTACAACGCATCAACTACTAGACCTGTACAACGCATTAAACACTAGACCTGTACAACGCATTAACTACTAGACCTGTACAACGCATTAACCACTAGATCATTACAACACATTAACCAATAGACCTGTACAACGCATTAACCCCTAGATCTGTACAACGCATAAACTAATAGACCTGTACAACGCATTAACTACTAGACCTGTACAACGCATTAACTACTAGACCTGTACAAAGCATTAACCACAAAACCCATACAACGCATAAGCTGATAGACCTGTATAACGCATTAATCACAAGACCTACCTAAGCAATAGACATGTGGAACAACTGGATATGTACGATCATTTGACTTTAAAGCTGTACAAGGTTTGTACCACCGGACTTGTACAGAGTCTCAACACAAAATCCCTGAGATCCCATTAACCATGAGACTTTTTTCAAGGCTTTAACAACTAGATCTGCATAACACACAGACAGATCTGTACAAGGCATTAACTGTTTAACTCTTATCCCGCTAATTAACTCAAACGAAACTTTTATGCCAATTGTAAACCCAAATCTTGCTATTTCAAAGGTGTGTGTTTTTTTTTTTTTTTTGTGGGGGGGGGGGGAATATGGCCTTATCGGACAGTGTATATCAAAGATCAGACTGCACATTCTGTGCAGTATGATCTTGATCTACACTGTCCGCAAAAGGTCAGTGAGCCACGCTTATCAGCTTAAGCTTAAGGCAACGAAATAATCACTAGATCGTAAATACTCTACAACCTTTAGATATATACAACGCATTGACCTCTTTACGTGATTTTGGAAAGCCTTAACTACAAGACCAATACAACACGTTAATCACTAGACCTGTATAGTGCTTTAACCACTAGACATTTACAACCTATTTTGCACTAGGCATGTACAATTCCTTGTGTAACACATTGCATGTAACACCTAGACCTGTACAACGCCCTTACAACTAGAGCTATACAATACATTGACAAGTAGACCTGAAAAACTGTACCTGTACAAAGAATTAACTACTAGATTAGTACAATGCATCTAGGTACACTAGATTTGTACCTAGCATAAAACAAAGAAAATTTACTATGCCTTAACAGCTAGACCTGAACAACACATTAAACGCAAGATATATACATAGAGGATCTTACATAAGTGTTTATATATTATCATTTTTATCGAACGAGTTGACTAAAATTGTATGACTCGAGCCTGGGCCAGCGTCAAATGCATTTTAGTCAACGAGTTTGATAAAAATGATAATACATAGACACGGATGTGAGATTCTATTTATCACATAAAAGAAATAACAGACAAAAAATATCCTGCATCATCACCGTTTGCCTATATACTGTTCACGTGTCCATGTTTACAGTTGTTGTTCGGTTTCAAATGTGTACATACACAAGTAGATAACTCCATGACCTTTACACCGAAAGTAGAATAAAACAGTTTCTGATGGGGTAAGTGCAACTTATTCAGCAATTTTGTTCCTTTTTAAAAGCTTTCGCTGCATTTCTTGGTTTTTATTAAACATGAACATCCAAAACAGTCCACGCGTATACGCTCTAGCAACAGTGACGTCATTTTTCCGCAAAACTGCGTAGTAGTACAAATTTCAGCATGAACTGTTGTTGGTTTCTCAAGCTTTATGCGCCCATGACTGGAACTTGATCAGAACCGGGACCCAAAAAAACGATGATATACTAGTTTATTACAACAAATAAGTCATTGGTTTAATACACTGCAGGGGGTGGTTTTATGTGATAAAAAGTAATATTATATTTCATGTGTCTATTTTTAGAAATGTTATGGGTAAAGAAATGTCGTAATTTAAGCTGGGGTGAATTATTTCCCCGTCACAGTGAATATTTTCCTCCTGCCGAAAATCTGGAACTACTTTTTTAAGTTTTTTAAGTTTTTAAGTTTTAAAAGTGGCATTCGTTGACAAAATAATCAGAGGAAATATAGTATATAATTTATTTCATCAGCTTGTGGTTAATATGGGGAAATATTTGCCGAAAAAGGGAAAGGTACGGCACTCGTTATTTTCGCATACCTTTCCCTTTTGAGGCAAATATTTCCCCATATTAACCACAAGCTGATGAAATAAACTCTATTTAACTACTAGTCCTATTCAACACACTAACAACGAGACCTATACAACGGATTAACTAGAGGACCTTTACAACGCTGTGAAATATTTCATACCGTTAGTCACAAACATTTGCCGTTCTCCTGTGTAAACTTTATATGTACATAATTCTGTGCTGATTCGATAAAGGCGCAGACCCCTATGTCGCAGATTCGACTTCCCATTGAAGTCAATATATCTGGGCCATGCTCAATGAAAAGTGCGTTTATTACATCTGCAGTCCGCATAGGCTGAACTGAGTCGGTACTTTGCATCTAAAAGAACCAGTCTACCCCATGACTCGGTTGTAAGACAAAATGGATTTTGTGGATCCGTAATTATGTGATGTCTCGCATTGTATTATTCATCACGGAGATACAATAAACCCCCCCCCCCTTTTGTCAGAGCGCCGCTCATTTGTGGTGGAAGATGTTTCGCCCCCACTGAAACTAATCAAAATTCCATCATAAAGAAAGGTTTGTTTTGCAGTCACCTTTCTTTGATTGTGTGCGCATTCTTCTTACAACCCGTTGTTGCCATGTGCACCGCGATCAACGATTTACATTACAGGTACACTGTATAAAATTTGTGCCGAGTCCCGGTAGCGCAGTCGGTCACATCCAGGACTTGTAGACCATGAAACTGCTAAGCTACCTTGATCTCTGCCGTTTGCGAAAGCCTCTGTTTTTCACCTATATCTATATATGTGACTATCATTGATTATAAATGGAGTTCCCTCCCTTATTTGATAGCAAAATATCAAACTTCAGATCGGGTTTTGACATTTAATTCATCAAATATCTTCAAAAATCTCATCGATAGCTAAACAAGAGACAAATCATAGAAGAACAATAACTGCGTTTAATCCTGATAAGGCGTACATAGAGTCATCTCCCTTTCTTACGCCCAAATATCAATCCACAAAGCAAGATAACGTCTCACACCACTACTTTTGAATGCTACGCCCCAGGAGTTCGCAGTGGTGTTACACCTTAAAGCCGTGGTCACACCTTACGTAGTTGACCGTAGTGGGGAATGACCGTACTTGGCGGTGGTTGATCGTATTAAACGTAGTTACACGTAGATATTCGTAGTTCAACGCAGTGATGAACGTAGTTTAAACTTATAATTTGCTCGTAGTAAGTACATAATTTTTGAACATGTTAAAAAATTTGTTACGGTTTACTACGATGTTGTGACCCTACTGTGACCGTAGCTGACCTTAATTAACCGGAATTGACCTTACTTAACCGTAGTGTGTACTGTAGTTGATCATAGTTTTGGAAGAACATCTTTTCCTCCAAGGCGGCATGGCAGAATAAGCTATCAGCATTTGTTTTGGAACATCAACTTCCAAAAGCACAATGACTGTAGCTTACCCGTACTGAGCAGGTGCAGCCACAACGTTTTACCGTAGCTTAACGCATTTGACACTAACTAACCGTAGTTGCGCGTACTTAGGACGTAGTTTATACGTAGTGTAACGTAGTTACCCGTTGTGAGACGTAGTGATGCCCTAGTTAATGTTAACCCAAGCCACTTTGCTCGAGGGTAAGCTTAAGACATTAAGTAAACCCAAAAAATGTGAAGCGAAGGTCAGTGTGCTTTTGCAGACAGAGTAGAGCACAGAGCGTGTAGACCGATCATTGACTAACACGGTCCTTTGAGGTGAGCTTTTTAGCAGAAAAGCACTTTGATGTCGCAATATTTGGGTTTTCACCTTTTGGCTGGAAATATTCGTTTAATCTATTTGAGCCAAGCTCTGACAACAGGGGGCTTAGAGCGTCTCCGTAATGCATTGTACCAAACAAGACATCACCTAATAAGGAATCCATCAAATTCACTTCTGTCTTACAAACGACCGAATGACGAGTTAGACTGGTCCTTTGACATGCAGAAAATTAACCGATAGCAAAAAGTTTCGGCCCAGGTCAGCCTGCGCGGACTGCGCAGGCTGACCTGGTTCGAAACTTTTTGCAGATGCATTAAGCCCCCTTTTCACAGAGCATGGCTCATTTATGTTTAAATGTTAAAACTCTCCAATGAAACTAGTGACGAAGCATCCTGTTTTTCAAATAAGCAGTACATTACCCCGAATATTGTGATAAGTGTTTTGTTCGCATCACGTGACAAATTCTAAATGATGTGGATACAAATTGAACATAAACACATAGAAATAACAAAAGTAGAAAAATTATCACCTTCTTCATGGCCTAAATAAATATGACCCATGCTCTGGGAAAAGGGGCCGAGCCCCGGTAGCTCAGTCGGTAGCGAGTAAGCCTTGAGAACAGGGTTCATGGGTTCGATTCCTGGCTCGGCCAATTTCCTTCCGAGGATAAATGATAGTCATAGCGACAGGATTCATTCCTCTCTCCCCGCTGATCATTGTTTCGACGATGGTTATGTGCGAAAGCAGCCAGTGGCTTGGGAAGAAAATTGTGCGGAGTACTGGTAAAAGAGACTCCAGGAAAGCATGGATAGGTGCACTGGCCGCCGTGATGTAACCGAAATAATGTTGAAAGCGGCGTTAAACATCATACAATCAATCAATCAATTTGGGAAAAAGGAGTTTAATGCAGCTGCATAATGCATTATACCAGGCAAGTCATCATATAATCATGAATCCATAAGATCAATTTTGTCTGACAACGGACTGAATCCTGAGATAGAATGATCCTTAGACATGCAGAAAAGTTAAAAATAGCAAAAAGTTACGACCTATGCTGACATGAGTCGATATTTTTTTTTTTTTGCAGATACATTAAACCACATTTTCACAGACCATGGCCCTTATTCATGTACCAGTACAATTCGGGTTTGGCCCTAGGCTTATAAATAATTAACCCTTTAATTGCTAGATAAATTACTCAGACATCTTAGCGAGTAGAATAAATCTTAACTCTTAGGCTGATAAGCGCGACTTACTGACCTTTTGTAGACAGTGTAGATCCAAGATCAGACTGCACAGAACGTGCAGTCTGATCTTGGATCTACAATGTCCGATGAGGAGATATTTCTCTCAAAAAAAAACAGTTTAGAGTAGCATTATTTGTTGTTGTTTTTTTAAATATCGGCTTGAAAGTTTCATTTAAGTTATTTCGCAGGATAATAGTTACTATCGTGACATCAACTTTCTTTTCACCAAGGAAAAAAACTCAATCACATCCAAGATTCAGACTTCACAGAACGTGCAGCCTTGATGATAATCTGCATTGTCAACATAAGCAATTAAATCCGGATTCGGCGCACCAAGGGTTAACATGGGACTTCAACATTGCCAGTGAATTACTGGATTTCTACCAAGCGTCGAAAACTCTCGGAATTAGTGGCCCAATTGAATTTGCATATTTTTGTCTTAAATAATGACAACTCTTCCCCCAATTTGTTTTGGTATAATTAGACGAATTACGACATCTATCCATGACGCGGTTCCCGACAAATCGCACATAGGCAAGATTTAACCGAGACATATGCATTCTAGTATTCACTGAACCCTACCTTCGGTAAGGTGCGTCTTTCGAAGTGTACGGCTTATTATAACCGTCATTATTTTAACCCTTAGCCTTCTAAATAACTGAAATGAAACTTTCAAGTCGGTAGTAAAATCCCAAATATCGCTATTTCAAAGTAATTTTTTGGGGACAAATATCTCCTCATCGGGCAGTGTAGATCCAAGATCAGACTGCACGTTCTGTGCAGTCCGATCTTGATCTACACTGTCCGAAAAATGTCCTCGAGTTGCGCTTAGTAGCTTAGGGGTTAATATTCTAAACCAAATTAAAGGGGCACTCACGAAAAGGGATGAAAACTGCAGCTGTGCAATATGTCTCCGTTCAATAACGCCAAATTATATGTAAGTAAAGCCCAAATAAAATGTGCATTTCTTTGGTAAACATTGTGAAAGTTTGTATTTTCCTAATTGAATTTTGTATTGGTCTATTTGATTCAATTTCCGAGAGTGAAAAAATTGTAAATTGTAACATTAAATTCTACCTGTCAGTCTTTATAAATGGTATACATTTGGTTCCAATTGGACAAATTTTTGTTATTTACTACAATTAGACAATAAAAAAAAAAAAATACATATATCAATCTTATCCAGCCCGCATAGCACAGTTGGTAGAGTGTAAGACTCATGATCATGAGGGTGTGGGTTCGATTCCCACGGCTGGTCATCTAAAATTACTAATAGTCTTTCGGATGAGACGTTAAACCGAGGTCCCGTGTGACGGTGCTATACACCGAGCACATTAAAGAACCAGGCGTAACTTAGGACGGGTTTCGTCCTGTATCTGCACTATCCCCCGTAACAATACTAACAGCCTTCAGGGGGCGTCGCCCATATGGGCAACCGGTGGCGATGATAAATAAATGCAAATTCAAAATAATCTTATCAGTGCATCAGGGGATTTCGGGGACATCGTGGATCAAGATGAGACTGCACAGAACGTAAGTCTAAAGCGCTTGAAATTAAAAAAAAAAAAACTAATGCAAATATGGAATACTAGTATTCTAATTTTAATTTTCAGAGTAGCCACCTGGTTGGTTTAGAAAGCTCGTCTTAGCCAATCAAAAGCCCGGCCTTTTAATTATGTATTTAGTCCTTTACCACACAAGCCCGTGTTACAAAGACCCTGACTGAGAAGGCTCATGAAAACATTGTGGGAAAAGGAGAAAATGCTGGTAACCAGCATTTTCTCCTTTTCCCACAATGTTTTCTAACTTATCACTGACAAATCCAATCATTTGAACCAGACTCTATTTGTCGTCTAAAAATGCTTTCAATTTGGACAATTCTGAAATTTTGCCGTCTGGTAAAGGGTTAACTCTCCGGCTGCTAAGCGCGACTCACTGACCTTTTGCGAACAGTATAGATCAAGATCAGACTGCACAGAACGTGCAGTCTGATCTTGGATCTACACAGTTCGATAAGGAGATAGTATACCCCAAAACAACGTTGAAATAAGCAATACATTGTATTTGGGTTTTTACCGTCGAATTGAAAATTTCTTTTTAGTTATTTAGCAGGAAAAGAGGTAAGAACAATATCTAGATTAAGTAATATAAGAACGGTCCCAGACAACGTAACGAAATTCTCTCTAAAAACAGATTTTCACAATCCAATCACGAATGATTCTAAATGAAAAAGCCTGTCAGTCAACGAGAGGGCAGGCGACAAATTTTGTCTGCTTGCCTTACGTTGTGACTGAATAGATTTCATCAACTACGGGGCTTCTCATCGCGCGTAAGCGTAGCTTTGCGGACAATGAAGATAAAGATCAGACTGCAATTTATGTACAGTCTGATCTTGGATCTACAATGATGTCTGGTACGATTAGATTTTGCCAAAAGAAAGGAATTTTGAAATCGCAGTACATTCTATTTGAGTTTTTACTTATGTTGGAAGTTTTCATTTATCTAGAAGTTTCAGTTGTTTACACGGCAAAGGCAGAAACGGTGGCTTTTCGTGGAAGGCATAGATCAAGATCAAACTTGACAGAACGTGCTGTCTAATCGTGGGTGTATACCATCCATTTGTTCAGTCAAGCCTATAAGGTTAAACTATTTCTGAATTTGATTGGGTTGTGTTTTGAGCCGTCAAAAAGAGGTCATGCTTATGTATGTGCCATTCCCTAGTAAAAGGTGGTTTAATGCATCTCCGTGATGCATGATACCAAGCAAGTCATCACATTATCATGGATCTATAAAATCTATTTTGTATAAAACCGACTAAACCATGAGGCAGACTGGTCCTTGACATGCTTAAAATTTATCAGTAGCAAAAAGTTTCGACTCAGGTCAGCCTGCACGGAATGCGCAGGCTGACCTGAATCGATATCTTTTGCAGATCCATTAAGCTCCCTTTTTACAAAGCATGACATATTTAGTCGGCGTAGAAAGAGTTAAGGGTTACAGTGAGATATGAAACAGACCTAAATACCGATACTTTCTGCAAGAGATTTACTGAAGTAAATGCAACAGTTATCTCTTGCAGAGTTATTGAATCTTCTGCTCATAACGCTTTACTTACTATTGACAAATTTTGATCAGACAAATTTGAAAATGTATATTTGGGATAATCCACTTAAATTAGGTTTTACCATGTGAATGGGTCATGCTCCGCGAAAAGGGGTTTAATACATCTGCAAACAGTATCGACACAAGTCACCCTACGCAGTTCGCGCAGGCTGACCTGTGTCGAAACTTTTTGCTTTTGGTAGATTTTTTTTTATATGTCAAAAAACAACTCTAGCTAATCAAAAATTTTAATCTACGTGCAAATTGTTTTTTATAACCTAAAATCAACCTACATTATCAAGTAATAAAAAAATAGAATCCACTGTCTTTTAACGTAAAAAAAAAAAAACACAATAGTTGAAAAAGGAGAGGATCAATTCAGCTATGAGTATCTGAAAAAAGAAGCATTTTTTTTTCTCACCTTTAAAGGTTTGCTCTTTCAGTTTTAAATCAGTTTGTTCGGTAAAGTGTAAGAAAAAAACATAATGCCTATTCTTGCTTAACCGTTTACTTTTCCAAACGAATCCTTGCTTTAACGACCACAGGCGCTTGGATTTTGACTTGCTTCACTGTTTATAACTTAATATATTAGACAGGGTGTCCAGCTGTAATACCTGCTATACACCACCCAGAGTCAATTGTCAGTATTCCTCGTATACCGGTGTTTCTAAACTCGAATTAAAATAGTCATTTTTCATCGTATTTTGCTTTAATTTATCTTTAACCTGGCATATACGAGTACAGGTAGAACAGAACATATGGATTAATATCAACGGGGTAAGTAAGCTCTAAACTTTGGCAGCGGACAAGTTTTTCTATCCCCACCGTGAAATGGGAATTTTAATACCTCAGTGAAAACAGTGAAGCTATATGGTTGGTCAATAAAATATAATTATTAGCTTTGAAATAACGACGTGATACTAAAAATAATTTTACACAATTAATATGCCTTATTTGACAAATCTAATTTGGCAAAGCTATTTTGAGCATTTCCAGAAAATGAGAAAATTCTGTCACCAGCATTCCCCCACTTTTCGCATAATGTTTTCTACCTTTGAAAGACAAAATTTATTTGGACCAAATTTATGATGTCGTTTGCAAAAATTAATGTTTTCAGTTCCAACAAGTCCAGAATTTGATCATCTGGTAAAAGCTTAAAGAAATGGTACAAGATGTCTGATATTGTGGGAGGGGCAGAGCTATCGTGCAGTAGAATCAATTCGGCATCTTCCAGCTGATACTAAATTCTCCCTAATGAAAAGCTGTCAGTCAATAATGACAGGGTAGACAATAGAATTCGTCAGTTAGTTTCACAGAGTGATTTACGAAATTTCATTAATTCTTTCTTTCCCCGGGATGAAACCCTGTCCATTACTTCTATGGCGCATGCCTTCCGCTTCCCCCCCCCCCTTCCCGAAAAAGAAGCATCATCAACATTGGTGAAAAAAACGATATGGCAACGTTTTTAATTTTGATACTTTAATACATAATTCTTAACGTTTTTATAGCTTTTTTCCCCTTATTGAATATGGTTCTGTGATGTATTGAGATGGTCCCCAGTGTACATATGAAATGGCCTGCAATACGCAACAAGGGGCATTCGGAAATTTGCGTAAAGTGTCGTCTCGGATCAGCCTACGCGATCCGCGCAGGCTAATCCGAAACGACACTTTCCGTTTTTGTGTAATTTTCTGTTTTGCGCATGTCTACTGAAGGACAAAATCTAACGTAGTCGTAAAGTGCTGTCTCGGATTAGCCTGCGCGGACTGCGCAGGCTGATCCGGGACGACGCTTTACGCAAATGTCCGAATGCCCTTTTTCGCGTGTTGCAGGCCATATGAAATCATGTTCCGTCGAAAAAGGGAGTTTGATGCATCTTCAAACAAAAAGTATCGATTCAGGTCAGCCTCCGCTGTCTGCGCAGGCTAACCTGGTTGGAAACTTTTTGCTATTCGTCATTTTTTTACATGTCGAAGGACCTGTTTACCTCATAAATCAGTTGGTTGTTAGAAAAACTTTTATCAGCGCACCGTGAGTATGTATTTATAAGCTGTAATTTCTACTTCTGCCACGATGTTTTTAAAAGTCGTCTGCAGACAGGGAAGAAATCGTCGATTGCAGATGCTGAAGTGTTACATATAAGACTGCAGTTTCCGAGAACGTTTATGGCATTTTAAACACCTTGTTTACATTCTATCTTTAAAACCGGGGGGAGGGGGGGGGCTTTGTTTCAGTACCTAGCTCGGCAAATTTCTTTGATTGTTATTTTCAGTGCGCTTTTGTTGACAGTTTATATCAAGATCATATTGCACAAAACGTGCAGTCTGATCTTGGATCTATACCGTCCGGTAAGGTGAGTTTTTTTTTTTTCTGGAAAAAGAAAATTTGATAAGTTGTCTGGCAAATTTCGCTAGATTCTACTCGAAGTAAGTGAATCAAACGACAAAATCTTAGACTGGTTCAAGTCAAAAGCATTTTCAGGCGATAGAATAAAATATGACTCAAAAATTGAAATTCTTTGTGGAAAGGGTTGAAAGCATTGAGGGAAAAGGAGAAAATGCTGTTAAACAGCATTTTCTTCTTTACCCACAATGTTTTCAAAAGCTGTCTTTCTCAGCGTCGTTCAAAGTCGGAATTGTGTGGTAAAGAGGTCAGCAAATCTATCTTTACTCAGCTGCGTAATTCGCCGAAAATAATTTTTCTGTACATCACACTGCTCTTTCTTGGATCTAACCTGTCTGATAAGGCGAGATATTTCTGGGAAAAATATAAAATTTGAAAAGTGATCTCTGAAAGTTCGTCTACAAGACTAAAATATGTTTAGATAGCACACTTTCTGCAATGTCCCAGAACATTGCTGTAAACATCGGCTGCGTAATGCGACTAAATGAACCTTGCTTACAGTGTAGATCAAGATTAGACTGCATGTTCTTGGATCTACACTGTCCGATGGGGTAGGATTTTTTCCGGGAATTTATATGAATTGAAAAGTGATCTTTAAAAGTATTTTTACAGGTGTAAATGTGTTTACATAGAAACTATCTGCAACCTCCCAGAACAGTGCTATAAACATTCTACTTACATTCTATCTTTGACTGAATCCTGCAACTTGAGATTCTAGTATACCAGTAAGGCTTTACTCTCTCTGAAACTACTTGGCTGCTTCGTGAGACCCAATGACCTTTTGCGGACAGTATAGATTCAAGATCAGACTGCACAGAACGTGCAGTCTGATCTTGGATCTACATTGTCCGAAAAGCGGTGAGTTTTTTTGTCCCGGAGAATCAAATTCAAAACGTGGTCTGGCAAAGTTCGCCTGCATGTGGGAATTTGTTTACGTACACGAACAAAACTCATAAAACCTTTAAACCTCTACCAACAATCCCGACTTTAAAGTTTCCTGATGAAGAAAGCTTTTGAAAACATTTTTAGAACTGGTACCAGCATTGTGGGAAGAGAAGAAAATGCCGGTAACCAGCATAAATTTTTCTTCTTCTCCCACAATTTTTTCTACCCTTTGAAAGACAAATTTAATGTATTTGGTAGTATTTAATAATTATGTCATCTGCAAATGGTTTTAATTTGGAAAGGTGTGAAATTTGGTCGTTTAGTAAAGAATTAAAAAGAAATATGATTTCTTGGCATTTTCTAAAACAACATTAAAAAACCGATCTCATGTTTATTAAATACATATTTTCTAAAACTCCAGACATGTAATAAACCTGTCATAAAACAAAATGAAGTAACATATCTCGTAATTTGTTTTGCTTAGTGTAGAAACTTTCTTCGGTCTCCCAGAACACTGATGCAAACATCCTGTTTACATGCTATCTCTCTTGTTTAATAGTGCAACGTACGGTGCATTTGAACCATGCTCTGGCAAAAGGGAGATTAATGCATATCCGTAATGCATGATAATGAGCAAGTCATCTCCTAATGAGGGCCGTTCTTCAGTTACTTCCCTTGATTCCTCTCCAGTGCTACATTGGTCCCGTTGTCTGCGCATGTCATATTCTTCGAAGATTCGACCTGTCTGCTATGACGCATCACCCGTCCCCGAATACTTGGGAAAAGTAGGGATTATACCGAAGCTATTAGCCTATTACCCAAGCATGTAGGGGCTGTTTTAATAAATGGCCGATGCATAGGTTACATGCTAGCCGATCATAGCTGAATGAATTGCACCAGGTAGCGTTTTATTGAGTAAACGTTTATTTCATTTTAAAATTCAAAGTAACGGTTGTTGTTTTGAAAAGTAGTCCGGTTCTGTACCCAGAATGCCCATATTAGATAGATGTGTATTTGTAGAATGCCATCTAGCGGGAGATAATGACATTGGTCCTGATAAGGGGATTACTAGGTTTTTATCCTTGATTTTCTTGCACTAAACAGCTATGTTCTTGAGACAATATCTCAAGTAAATCTAGTTAGATTCGTTTACAAAATTGATATATATACATATTTTCTGATGATTGAGAACAGAATTTGATTTCAAACTACAAGGGGACCATACACATATATGACAAATCATGTGACATTTATCGCAACATCCCCAATGAAATCAAGGATAAAAACAAAGGAATACAGATAAAAGAACCATTCTGTTATTTGGTTACCTTTAGTCTTTATCTGGCAAGGGAGATAATCCGACTTAGAGGAATGGCCCTCATTACGGATACATAAATATTCACTTGTTTAACTCATTACCAAACGACAATATTTTAGGCTTGTCCAAATCGAAAGCATTTGCAGACGACAAAATGAAAGTGACTGAAAATTTGAAATTTGTTTTGTGAAGGGTAGAAAACATCGTGGGAAAAGGAGAAAATGCTGGTTACCAGCATTTTCTCCTTTTCCCACAATGTTTTCTAAAGGCTTCTTTCTCAGGGTCGTCAAAAGTAGGGATTGTGTGGTAATGGGTTAACAACCGACCGAATGATGAGGTAGAATGCTACTTGGATATGCAGAACATATACCAAAAGCAAACAGTTTCGACCCAGGTCAACATGGGCGTACTGCGCAGGCTGACCTGAGTCGATACTTTTTTGCAGATGCATTTAGCCCCCTTGTCACAGAGCACGGTTCATTTACTATTGAATGTGGTCGTAAATAAGAAAGAAGAACTTATAACGCCTAATCCATCCATAATATTTCTTTCGACCCATATATTTGAGCCGTGCTCTGTGAAAAGGGGGCTTAATGCACCCGCCGAAACTTTTCGCTATTGGTCGATTTTCTGCATGTCAAAAGATCAGTCTACCTCATGATTGAGTCGGTTGTTTAAAAAAAAGTGGCTATTATGGGACTATAATTATGTGATGGCTTGCTTGGTATGATGATGCATCACGGAGATGCATTAAGCCCCCTTTTGCCAGAGCACGGCTTTTTTTTTTTTTTTTTTTCTTTACCCAATATCAGGGAATAATACAAAATGCAAAAAGAAAAGGAAAACTCATACCACCTTCCCGGGTTTAGTTTACAGCGCAAGCGCAAACCCAGTTACCGTAATTAAAGACTTTGCAAAAATACGTCAAACAGTTTTCCTGCAATTTGAACTATATTCTTTACAAAATGTATTCCCCAGTTTGATTCTAGCATAGTCATTAAAAGTCTGAAGCTTGTAATTATCTCTCTAGCTCCGGAAACAAGTCAACAAATTTGTACCAAGCGAACTAACTTGTAAAATACCGAAAGTCAACATGTATAGTTCATGCTGTACGAAAAGTTGGTTTAATGTATTTGCAAAAAAGGATTGACCTAGGTCAGCCTGCGCAGTACGCGCAGGCTGACCTGGATCGAAACTTTTTGCCTTTTAGTAAACTTTCTGCATGTCAAAGGCGAAGGTTTCCTCATGATTCATTAGGTTTTTATAAAAAAAAAAATGGATTTTACGGATCTATATTTATATGATGACTTTCTTGGTAAAATGCATCACGGAAATATATTAAATCCCCTTTTACTAGAGGATAGCACATATACAGATCTATCTTTGTAAATAATGTATTAGAAAGCTTACAAGAAACTCACAAAGACTTAAAAAGTTTTAATGTTATTGCTTCTTAACTATAAAGCCCATTGGAATAATCTCTGTCCGTCCGTCCGTCCGTCCGTCCGTCCCTATCTCTCTCTCTCTCTCTCTCTCTCTCTCTCTCATACCTTGCCACATTACAAGCCTCTGTTAAAACCTTCTAAGAAAAACTTACTAGTATTGCATGCCTTTTTCTGTGAGTACCAAAAACGTTGAAGCTCAAGAGTATGGCGTAAATCGACCGTAGTTTTAAGCCGGTATCAACATTAAACATTTTTCAGCCTGTGTTTCCCGGGTTTAATCAGCACGTAACCTTTTATACCAAACGACAAAATTTTGAAATTGTGCTGTTTGAGATCATTTTTAGATAACAAAGTGAATGTGGACAAAATGATGATTTCAGTCTTTTAATAGAATTAAAAAAAAAATAATGTGGGAAATTGAGAAAATGCTGGTTACCAGCATTTTCTCCTTTCCCCACAATATTTTCAAAAGGTTTCTTCCTCATTGTCGTTAAAACTCGGTATTGTGTGGAAAAGGGTTAATTTGGCTCTTAAATGCACGTCTATAAAAAAAAACTCGAATTTTCAGTTAGAGACCGGGCCCAGGACCCCTTGATTGCCCTAGCAACAGAGAGCCATGAAGGACCTCTATTCAGTTTTACCGATTCCGACATCGATTAGCCCTTTTCCTGCTAAACAAGTTAACCCTTTACCGCACAATGCCGACTTTTAACCACCTTGGATAGAAAGCCTTTTGAAAACATTATAGGAAAAAGAGAAAATGCAAGGCTAAATTTTTTTCACCTGGTAAAGAGTTAAATGAAACTTTCAAGCCTATGGTAAAAATCCAAATAATGCTATTTCAAACTTATTTTTTGGAGGAAAAATATCTCTTTATCGGACAGCGTAGATCGAAGATCAGACTGCAGGTTCTGTGCAGTCTGATCTTGATCTGCACTGTCCGCAAAAGGTCAGTGAGTCGCGCTTAGCAGCCTAAGGATTAAGATGTTCCTCAACGTATAGTCAGTAAGGCACTGAGAAGAGTTCTCCGATAGCAGTCTATCCTCCTCTGATAGCCCCGGACAGTGGAGATCAAAGATCAGACTGCACGTTCTGTGTAGTCTGATCTTGATCTACACAGTCCGCAAAAGGTCGTTGAGTCGCACTTAGTATCCTAGGGATTTAAATGTTCCTTAACGTAGTCAGTTAAGGCACTGAGAAAAGTTCTCCGATAGCAATCTATCCTCCTCTGATAACTCCGGTTTTTGTTTTGGTCATGTGGTTTGGTCACATGATCATTGGAAACAAAATACACAAAGGAATAGCAGACGATATCCGACAGACACGTGTTCAACATTTAGAGTTCACATAGTAGCATTTTCCCAGCTTATTCGTCTTTTTATGAAAACCTTGTTGATCTATTTTTCAAGTGTTTCACTGGAACTGCAAACAGTTAGTTGTATTATAGGAATATACATCTTGTGCTATTATCAAGTGGAGTTAATTCTTCGCCAAATAACATAATTCTACATTTATCCAAATTGAAAGCTTTTGAAGACGTCAAACTGAGTTAACCTTTAGGCTGCTTAGTGCGACTCACTGACTTTTTGCAGACAGTGTAGATCAAGATCAAACTGCACAGAATGTGCAGTCTGATCTTGGATCTACACTGTCTGATAAGGAGATATTTTTCTCCGAAAAAATATGTTGAACTAGCATTGTTCGTGTTATCGGCTTGAAAGTTTCATTTAACGTATTATTAACGATCAGACAGAGTGGAGAACTCTTTGGTAATAGGAGTACATGCTGGTTATTGGCAGTTTCTCCTTTTCCCTCAATGTTTAAAAAGTTTTCAATATCGTCTGAAAAGAGGTTGTTTTGCAAGGGGTTAACTGCGCGGTAGCGTCGAAAACAGACTGACATATTCTGGAAATTCAAAGCAGAACGATGGAAATAAACTAATAATATGTAATAGCTATAGCAGACTTTTGGCAGGCAGAAAGAAAGAGAAATACAAAGTCTTGTCTAATGCTTGATTCGGTGTCAAGTTTAATTACGGCCTCATGAACCACAATAAGGCGTTCAGACACCACACTTCATTAATCCTGTAGCAGGGGTTCTTCTCGAAAATGGTGTAGCAAAAGTAAGGGTATTACTAAGAAAATGAATAACTTCTGTGTATTTCATCTGTTTAGATAACCGTCTTCCATGCTTTAAATGAATTGTAATTAGGCCGGCTTTGTTTAAAAATCTACATAGTGAATACAAGCACTGTGCTTTCAGAATGGAGCGCCAAGTGATTCTAATTGGATTGATATTTAGTGTTTTACTGGACGTTACAACGGGTAAGTAGTAAGGTATATATACTGTCTATTTGAGCCAAGCTATGTGGAAAGGGGGCTTAATGCATCTGCAAAAAATTTGGACCCATGTCAGCCTGCGCTGTCCGCACAGGCTGAATTGGGCAGAAACTTTTTTCTATAAGTCAATTTTCTGCATGTCCAAGGACCGCCCTTCCTCAAAATTTAGTTGACCGTAAGACCAAATGGATTTTATTGATATCCATAATCATATGATGACTTGCTCTGTATAAAGCATGATGGAGACGCACAATATATATGAGCCATGCTCTGTGAAAAGGGGGCTTCATGCATCTGCGAAAAGTATCGACCCAGGTCAGCCTGCGTAATCCACGCAGGCTGACCTGGGCCGAAACTTTTCGTTACTGATCAATTTTCTGTATGTCAAAGGACCAGTCTACCTCAGAATTAAGTCGGTAGTTTAAAAAAAGGTGGCTATATGGATCCATAAGTATGTGAATGCTTCCTTAGTACCGTGGATCATGGAGATACATTAAGCCCCCTTTTCACAGAGCATGGCTCACACACACACACACACACACACACACACACACACACACACACACACACACACACATATATATATATATATATATCAATATATATCAGCCTTTTACAAGCAAAAGGGGATTACTACACCGCCGTGATGCATTTATACAAAGCAAGTCACAACATCATTATGGATCCATAAAATCTATTTTGTCTTACAACCGACTGAATCATGCGGTAGAAGGGTCCTTTGACATGCAGAAAGTTGAACAATAGCCAAAAGTTTCGACACAGGTTAGCCTGCGCGGACTGCGCAGGCTAACCTGTGCCGATACTTTGTTCAGATGCACTAATCCCCCTCTCCTTTTCACAGACCATGGCTCATTTTATATAAGTAATATCATTAGTGCTCTGAGATCTAAAAAATGCTAGCCTATATGTTTATTAGTTCTAATGATATTTGATTGAAGTAGGATGCTGAAATGTGATGAATAGCAAAACATTCTTTATCACAATACCTCTATTGTTTTTAGTATAATACAGACATTACAAATTTTCTTATCTTACACACGTTTGAGACTGGCATTATGTAACGTCATATGTGACGTCATTTTATACTATTTTCAAAGGTGTGAATGGGGTTTGGTTAAAATTACAACGTTTACATGAATGGCGATGCATGTTCTACATATCGAACGACCAGGTCACGAATCGGATACGCTGACCAATGAGCTACCTTGCCGGATACCAACACATGTCAGATCCTATATATCTTTGATTGTATTGTTTTCAATACTGTATCAGACATATCAAGGCAGCATGTGCCTCACACATATCCATGCGTCCCTGGATTTTCTTTTGACTATATTTCACTCAACGTTCTTTCTACTGGCTGCTTTCCCACAACAACATCGTCCAAAAGTTTACCAAACGATTCGGAGTTTAAATAGCCCAGAGGAAAAAAAGACTTTTGAAAACATCGTGGGAAAGGGAGAAGATACTGGCAATCAGCATTTTCTCCTTTTTCCACGATGTTTTCTACCCTTTTTAAGACATAGTGCCTGTTTTGTGCGACAATGAATTTTTCGTCTGCAAATGTTCTCAGCTGGGACATGTCTAAAATTTTTCATCTAGTTTGTATGGTGCTTAAGGCCGGTTTCAACATTATTTCAGTCATGTTCGCACAATATTCTTTCCTAGCCGATTGCTGCTTTCTCACATGACCATCTTTAAAACAATGACCTGGCTTTTGTCTGGTAAAGTATGAGGCAGTGAAAGAGAAATGACCCCTGTCGTAATCACCATTAGCCATCCTCGGAAAGACCATGGCGGAGCTTGGATTCGAGCTTGGATTCGAACCCGGGATCCCAGGATGTCAATCCCTATACGTTTTAGACTGTGGTACTGGGCCCTTGGACATAACAACAGAAACAAAAACATGATGTAATCATATATAATGCAACGATGATATGATTTCCCATTGTTCCTGTCGTACAAAGCTACACTAATTTACAATATTAGTCGCATTTCGTATCATTGATTTTTTTTTTCTATGAATAATTAAATACAGAGAAAAGTTGTAGAGGCTAATTTGTAAACTTTCTGTTACTAATAGGCTTACCTCACAAGTCTATCACGCAATTCCTTGGGCCCTTATTCGCAAAAAAATAATGTTCGAATAATAAATTCTTTGAGTCATAACCCAGGACAAATCAATTGTTGACCGACGAGACAAAAATAAACCTTCTCGAACTGGCTATAATCAATCCTGGGAACAAATTGGGTAGAGCTGGGAATCGAACCTGTGACCCCTTGATTTTAAGCCCTGTACCTAACCGACTGAGATACCGGGCTTGGCAAAAAGATTAATACCACGCATGTGTAAGGTTTCCTTGTTTGTTTGTATGGTTTTCAAAGCCGTTTTCAACATTATTTCAGCTATATCGCAGCGGCCAATGCATCTATGCATGCTTTCCCGTAATTTCTTTTATCAGTACTTTGCCAACCGCTGGCTGCTTTCCATCGTCGAAACAATGATCAGCGGTTAGGGAGGAATGAATCTTGTCTCGTTGACCATTATCAACGTTCGGAAAGAAACTGGCCGAGCTGGAGATTCGAATCAGTGACCACATGGTCTCGAGTCCTGTGCGCCACGGGCTTTGCTACCGGGCTCGGCCATGTACAAGGTGTGAACCAATTAACCCTTATCCAGATAAATAACTGAAATGAAACTTCCGAGCCCATATAAAAAAAACCCAAATATTGCTATCTCAAAGTCAATTTGAAGGGGGAAAATACCTCCTTATCGGACAGTGTAGATCCAAGATCAGACTGCACGTTCTGTGCAGTCTGATCTTGGATCTACACCGTCCGCAAAAGGCACTTGAGTCAGGCTTAGCAGCCTAAGGGTTAAAACGACGCATGCGTAAGGTATAAACCAATGAAAAGAATGGATCTCAGAAAGAAAAAACAAGTGTTCATTACAATAGCATAAAATCATCTAGCCTATCAATCAATGGAAAGAGGTTCCTGTCTATCATCAATTTAAGGCCATTATCTGATAGATGGTTTTAACGTCGTTTCGTACAGAAGAGGTTATTTATGGAGCGAAGTCAATTTTGTTCTATCTGAGAGAAATGGTTGAGCTGTAAAGTAAACGATTCAAAGATTGTTTGATCGCTTTTGCCTTTTTCAGAGACATAGGCGAATGTATGCGCTAATGCGGACGGCATAGATCAAGATTAGACTGTAAAGAACGTGCACATTCTGTGCAGCGTGGGTCCGTAATCACCAACCATTCTTAAAAACATCTTGGTCTGTACTGTATTCTCAAAGGTTTTCTAAAGTTAAAAGTAACACATCTTCTGATTGGATAAACAAAATAGTTTAGCCAATCAGAAGTTGTGTTTCTTCAGAAAATTCTTGAGAATAATACTAAGAACGTTCTTAGGTATGGTTGGTTAATCTCGGATCTGTAGCTTCAGTATTTTTAGTCAAGTCTATAAGATTAAAAAAAAAATAAATGAATCTGGATTGTCTTTTGAAATGTAGAAAAAAAAGAGTTTATTTACTTTGGGCCAAATTGACTGATTGATTGTATTGGAGTTTAACGCAGTTTTAACAGTTAAGAACATATCACGGCGGTCAGTGCACCTACGCACGTGTTTCCTGGCTTTCTCACACCAGTACTGACACAACTTTCATTTCAAGTCACCGACTACTTTTCTCAAATGCATCAGAGGTGATTGGCGAAAAATCGCCGGAAAGAAAATTTGCCTCAACCGGGTGTCGACTTTACAATCACCAGGTCACGAGTTGGATACACTAACCAGTGAGCTACCCGGCCGGACTTTGCGCCAAAAAGAGGTAATTAGACCTCCAAAAGCTTACTCTTTACCAAACGAAAAATTGTCCGACTTTTACCAAATTGAAAGCATTTGCAGACGACAATTGAAGTGTGACTCAAATGGTGGGATTTGTTTTAAAAATAGTAGACAACATTGTGGGAAAAAGGAGAAAATGCTGGTTACCAGCATTTTCTCCTTTTCCCACAATGTTTGCAAAAACCTCTTTCCTCGGAGTCGTTTAAATTCAAGACTGTTTGGTAAAAGTTAATAATCGTCTTGATCAGAGAAAAAACGCAATTCAAAGTACTGAAAGTCCTGAAAAGGTGATATGGCCTGTATCATGAATGGGACAGGATGAAGCAATGTTTTGGAGTAAACGAAAATAAGTTTTTCGTCATATGTAAATTAAATGTTTAACAAAATCTGTTGTAGTAATGACTTTATGAAGCAAACAGAAGTAAGGAAATCAAAGACTAATCCTTTTCCAGTAAATGCCGAGCTCAGCCGGGTGGCTCAGTGGTTAGCTTATCTGACTCGTGACCTGGTGGTCGTGGGTTCGATACCCAGTCGTGGCAAACTTTCTTTCCTGTGATTTTTTCGCCTCTCACCTCTGTTGCAACGTGAGAAAGTAGTTAGTGGCTTGGAAAGAAAGTTGTGTCGGTACTGGCGTGAGAAAGCCAGGAAACACATGTTTAGGTTCATTGGCCGGCGTGATATGACCTTAGCTGCTAAAACAAAGTTAAACTCTAATACAAACAAATAAAACATAAGTAAATACCGAGTTTCAACAACCTTTAAAGAAAGGATTTTTGGAAATACTGTGGGAAAAAGAGAAAATGCTGGTTACCAGCATTTTTCATTTTTTTTCCACAATGTTTTATTAACCCTTTCAGAGACTCACTGTATCATTTCAGTCACAATTATTTTGTCTTCTGCAAGTGATTTGAATTTGGACAAGTCAAAAATTTTGTCGTGTGGTAAAAGGTTTATTACTGAATAGATAGTGTGATGAACATCATGGTATGGAAAAACAACAACAACGACGACGACAACAGCAACAACACCAACAACAAATCGCTGTGTAGATGCTTCATCATTGATGTTTTTTTAACCCTAAACTTGCAGCATAAGTTAGATGAAACATTTCATTTAATAGTAAAAACCTCAGATTTTGCTATTTCCAAGTTATCTTAATTGCGGGGAAAAAAATCTCTTTATTGGAGAGCGTAGATTATAGATCAGATTGCACGTCCTGTGCTGTCTTATCTTGATCTACACTGGCCAAAGGAGTGTCTTTGGTCGTGCCTAGCAGCCTAAAGGTAAATTAATATGGCATCTGTGACAGAAGTATCTACACAATAACTGTCATGTCACATTCACCATTGTTTTTCTCCAGTCAAAAGTTGAAATCAAGCACTTTCACATTGTGCCACATCTTTCTTTTTTTGAAATCTTTTATCTAGTCGTTTGAATTAAGTACAAGGGCAGAAGAATCTGGGTAATAATTTTGTTGGAACATGTTAACGTTGTAAAGTAGTCAGTCTTGGCTTTATTCCAATATTGAAAAAATAAATTCTCGGAACATCCTACAGCTTGTACATGACGTTTTTGTATGAATCCTAGTAGTTTAGATGTTACCCCTCCGATTCTGATCTTAATCTATTAGTATGTAAATTTTAATTTACGTAAGACTTTTATGCGACGGAAGTAGCACCTGAATTTGACGAGGTAAAAATCTATAAGCTAAGAGTGAAAGTAGAATCTACATAGCGCATGCGCATGTGAGAGTATTTGGTTCCGGTCAGAACTATAAATCTAAGAGATGAGTTTATGAAAGCAAAGAGCAAAAGGGAGGAGAGGAAGGAAATATGTAAATTATTGTTGTGTTTAATGTACATACAATCGTTTTGGGGAAAGACGTAAATTATATCACGAACAACGGAATTTCGGTCAGTTTCAGCATTCCCCATGGGAGTTACCTTACTGGGGAAATCGTATCTCTGGATTGTATAATAGTGTCTGACCCCTACTCTGGCAAAAGGGGGTTTGATGCATCTTTGTAATTTACTATACCAAGCAAATGATCACATGGTTATGTATCCGTAAAATCCATTTCGTCTACCAACTAACTAAATCACGAGGTACACTGATCCTTTGACATGCAGAAAATAAACAAATAGCAAAAAAAGTTTCGACCCATGTCATGGGTCGATACTTTTTGCAGATGCTTGAAGCCCCCTATTTAGAGAGCATGGCTAATATCTATTTTGTAAAGGAAATGCTCTCTGGAGTCTGTCAGTGAAAATTGGGAACTTAGAAACTAAATTGATAAGCAACGAAAATATGGTTCAAGGAAATAAAAAATCGTGGGGGGGGGGGGGGGGGGGGGGGCAGGTGGCAGTATCAACTAATCAGGGTCCGCATATTCATCAACCATTCTTAGGAGCATTCTTGGTCTAATTTAGAAGAATTTTCTAATTTTGAAAGTAAAACAACTTCTAATTGGCTAAACCAAACAGTTTAGCCAATCAGAAATTGTGTTACTTTCTAAATGTAGAATAAGAGAAAGAATATTTTTAAGAATGGTTGGTGGATACAGACCCTCATGACTAGCCTTGAAATTTAGAACTATAATGATAGAATAGATTCCGTATTTAGAACTGTTGTTGAATTCATGTATTTAACAACCATTCTTAAAGATACACCTTTACTCGTTTTCCTTCAGTTTTTTAAACCAATTTCATTTTAATCTTATGGAACCATAATCGTTCTTGTATCTTCATGCCAAATGTTGCCCCCGATGGTTGCAAGGTTGCACTGATTAAGACGGATAGAAAATACATTGCATTCTCTGGAGGCTATCGAAGACGTCACAACCAAAGTGTCCGGTTTTAAATCGAAGACAAATCGCTTGGGTTTCTTTATCTCACACACCTTATATAGATTTTTTTATGTGTGATTACACAGCTGACTAGATTCTATACAATATCAAGTTTCAACAGCGTTCGTTTACTCTTTGGCTGTAAAAATGTATCTTTAGTAACATTACACGTCTCTATCTACGAATTTTCTAAATTTCAAATCAACGCAAATTTTGATTGGCTAAACGAAATAGTTTAGCCAATCAGGAATTCGGTTACTCTCTTCAAGAGTAAGAATGCAATTAAGAATGATTGTTGAATACGGAAATTGCGTGACAGACATATGATGTAAGCATGAATAGCTGTAAGTTAACAAATTAGTCTAACTAACTCATCTGTTCATATTAAATTATTCATAGAAAAAAAATCAATGAAACAAAATACTGTCATTATTCTTAAATGGAAATGTTTCCTATTTCTGCTGCGGTATTTGCGTTATTCATGTCTTTTGCCACGGCCTATGTCCGTTTTCTTTACCCTGCTTTAGTCATATGTGCCACGATCTATGAAAAGGGGACTTAATGCATCTACAAAAAGTATCGACCCCTGTTAGCCTGCGCAGTCCGCGCAGGCTGACATGAGTCGAAACTTTTTGCTATTTGTGAATTTTCTACATGTCCAAGGATCACTCTTCCTCAAAATTCAGTCAGTCCTGAGTCAAGATGGATTTTATGTATCCATAATTATGTGATGACTTACTTGGTATAATGCATGATGGAGATGCACCAAACCCCCTTTTTCCAGGGCAAGGCTCATATATGAGGAGTGCTCTGGCAAAAGGGGGCTTAATGCATTTTTGTGATGCATGATATCAAGAAAGTCATCACAGTGTTATGCATCCCTAAAATCCGTTTTGTATAACAAACCTACTGAATGATAAGGTACACAGGTCCTTTGACATGCAGAAAATTGGCCAAATTCAAAAAGTTTCGGCCCAGGTCAGCCTGCGCGGATTGCGCAGGCTGACCTGGGTCGATACTTTTTGCAAATGCATTAAGTCCCTTTTTCATAGAGCATGGTTCATATTACTTTTCTACACAATGCAATCCTTGTCCATCTTTTGTTCTGCTGCAGTATTTTCTCTCACTCTTTCTCCTGCTTTATCACATAAAACTTTCTACATCAATATTAGACCCATGACTTATTTTTGATTATATGCTAGAGATCACCGGCATTTTTCCCTTTTTCCACAATACTTTTCAAAGTCCTTTTTCATGACAGCCGTTACAGCGGTTAAATTGATTGTTCAGCATAGGGTCCAGCCAGTGGCATTTTACAGAGCTTTCGAGATAATAATTGGCCCATTATCTTTTATTCCTTTAAACAGGCACGTGCTCGACTATGTTTCATCGTCTTTATCTCGGGGCAATGCTTTATGAATAATTCATAACTAGGAGAGAGTAATTATTAGACATTAGTTTGTTACAGACGAAATCCCCCCCCCCCCCCACACACACACAATACCATACAAACACTTCTTGAAGATATTTCTTTTCAGTGAATCAACATTTCTAACCAGAAAATATTGATGCATAATATCATCGGCGCCGCGCATCAGTTGTTTCTGAAATAGGGCACATTACAGAGGGTTAATTTTTAACGCCAAGGGCATCACTTGAACAAACTTCGTAGAGGTCCACATGGTGATACCACATGACAAATATTTAAACTCTGGGCCATCTGGGATACATTCTGGTTTTTATCGATCTGGCAATGAAAGTACGGTATTTTATATGTTAAAAAAGAAAAAAATCAGTCCAATAGAAAAACAAAGTTAGTACGGGATCGATCTGGTAATGAAAGTACAGTATTTTTACATGTATGTTAAAAAAAACCACTTAACCAGTCCATATAGTAAACAATATGGCTACCTCCACAGGCACTTTTCAAAAGCGAATAAAAATATAGTGCCGCCGCACAAACAGTGATAAATACTAAATGCCGTAGATATATTCGAGTCCTGCTCTTGAAAAGAAAAGGGCTTAACGTATTTCTGCGATGCATAAAATCAAGCAAGTCGTCATACAATTATGGATCCATAAAAAACCATTTTGTCTAACAACCAATTGAATCGTGACGTAGTCTGGTCCTTTGACATACAGAGAATTGACAAATAGCAAAAAGTTTCGATCCAGGTCAGCCTGCGCGAATTGCGCAGACTGACCTGGGTCGATACTTTTTGTAGATACATTTAGCCCCTCTTTTGCACAAAGCATGGTTCATTTCTTTTTGTAATGGTGAAGAAACTATACGGTTACATTGTGTAAAAAAGGTACAAAGTAGGCATTTCAATAATAGGATGGTCGTTTTTGCAATCTAAGATGGTTTCCGTCTATCTTTATGATACCAGATATGACGTCATCATACTTATTTAAATACGGTCTAACATAATGTATGCGTGTTACTGACCATGTGACATTCCCACCAAGCCTTTGCGAAAGTATCATTCGAAATTCTAAAAGAAAACAAAATAAAAAAAAATATCGTCTTAAGGATTACGACCCCTAACTCATCGGTAAATATCGTGTAACATCGACGTTTTCGTAAAGGCTATTCGGCCAATCTCGGCACCTTCCGTCTTTTAATATGAGAGTTAGGGGCCGTAGACTCACTAACTCATCAGTAAATATAGTGTAATATCGACGTATTCGTAAAGGCTGTACGGCCAATCTCGGCAGCTTCATATGAGAGTAAGGGGCCGTAAACCTTAAAACAACGTTTTCACAGGCCTTTCTCTTCAGGATCGCTTATACTCATGACTGTTTGGGACAAAAGGACTAAAATTTATGATCATCGACTTCAAAGAAGCGTCCTCAGAAATAGCGTATACTTTTGTACGTGCTTGTAAAAGCATCAAGATAAAGTGTGCAAATACATTGAAAAATATGATAAAAAGAATACACGGATTCTTGTTTAAATATGTCAGCAAATGTTTTATGCTATGTTAAATATTCTGTATGTAAAAACAAAAACACACCTTTTCACAAAATACTACTCTTGTGAAGTTTGGGGCAAGCCTTTTTGCCAGGATATACATCCGTCAAGATGATTCATTTGCCTTTAACCCTTTCGGCGCCATAGACGAAATCGGAGGGCTTTTGCGGACGGCATAGATCAAGATCAGACTGCACAGAACGTGCAGTCTGATCTTGGATCTATACCATCCGTTTGTGTAGTCAAGCCTGTTAAATAAAGATCTTTCTGAGAATTGTTGGATTGTATTTTCCAGCCGTCAAAATAGTTCGAGTTTATATATTTGGCGCTGAAGGAGTTTACACTTGCACTTTCTGAAATTGATCATTTTGCTGTTATTTTGAAGTAATCTGACGTTTTTATACTCTTTCGAATGTTAAAAGCATTTTAAGGCGTTTTGTGAACGATCAAGAAGAGACTACACCGTACGTTCAGTTTGCTCTTGGAAATTCACATTCCGAAAGTTTGTAAGAAAATCTGAGCAAAAAACCACGATTTAGCCATAATATAGGATAACATTACTTGGGAAATCCATTCATGATAGAATTTTACAGACTCTCGTTGCAGCACACAAGCGAGTGTTTTACGAGGTGGTAAATATTCTCAATGTGTACAATATAATAATAACTTTTCACAATAGTTTCGTTGTGAAGTTTCTGGCAAGCCTTTTTGATAAGATATCTATCACTTAAGCCATTATTTCTTTCAGCAGTCAATAAATCATTCAACACATTCTCTGGAATAAAATTTTTGCTCTTAGAATGTTGACGTGTTTTAACCCTTTACCACACAATTCCGAGTTTTAACGACCCTGACGTAGAAGCCTTTTGAAAATATTGTAGGAAAAGGAGAAAATGCTGGTAACCAGCATTTTCTCCTTTTCCCACAATGTTTTCTATCCGTCTGAAGTCAAACTCTATCTTTTAACTCATGTTAAATTTGTCAAGTGGAAATGCTCTCAATTTCGAGTGGTTAAAAAATAGCCATGTGGTAGAAGGTTAACCTATCAATACTGCAAGTTGATGAGAGGTTTTCTTTTATTGTATAGTTTAGATCGATTAACGAACACTCTGGTCTGGGATCTGCACGGTCTAATATTTGAAAAATGATCTGGGAAAAGCAGTCTTATCTTTGAAGCACAAATAGTTTCGAATTACTTTACAAAAGCAAATGATTTTTAACCTTATCCTGTCGAATAACTTAAATGAAACTTTCAAGCCAATAGTAAAAACCACATTTTGAATATTTTTAAAGTTATGTCTTGGGGAAAAATATCTCCTTATCGGACAGTGTAGATCAAAGATCAGACTGCACGTTCTGTGCAGTCTGATCTTGATCTACACTGTCCGTAATAGGTCAGTGAGTCGCGCTTGGCAGCCTAAGTATTAAAAGTATCGCGCTCAAAGTGGATTGGTATCGTTCCGTCTTCTTTCATCAACTATCACTGGCTTGAAGCCTGAGAATGCTTGTCTCAATAACCATTATTTTCGTTAACAGTGTAGATCAAAGAGCCAAAGTCTGATTGATCAAGGTACTGGGACAAAAAAGCCTCAAATCTTACTTATATCTCGTTTAAGGATAGGGCACCCTAATGGGATTTGTGTAACATCGCCTTTCATCACCGAAACACGTACGGATTCGGCTAAGACACGGGTAATTCATAATCGATCGGCCGATAGACGCTGGTTCCCCGCATCTATTACGGATTTACCGAGTCTTAGCCGAATCCGTACGATATTATGGCGATGAAAGGCGATGTTACACGAATGCCATTAGGGTGCCCTATCCTTAAAAGTCTGATAACTGTGACTGAGAAGTGAACTGAATTATAGCTTTATCACTTTATTTGAAATACCCTCTTACACCGTTTACCATTACCACTTCCATCTGTTTATGAATCTTTCAACACACTTTCAGGGTTTAAGCACTCTGCTGTTACACATTGACGCAGTCCTAGTCCATTTTTTCATGTAGAATGCCATGGGGAAGTTGGGTGTCTTTTAGGGACATTCTAGACCCGGATTTATATAAAAGTCAGGCCTGATGTTGAATCTACACCGTACGATACATATTAGATGTCCAGAAAAAATAGCACTATGTTCGCAACATGAAGAACTTTTTTTTTTTTTAATTTATGTAATCCATTTTTTTTACTTGGCAGTCTAAGATTGAAGCCAGCTTTCCAACTACTTCAAGACAGTACTTTTTCATGGCATTTAGGTTTGAACCATGGAAGTTCTAGGTATGACAAATTAAGTTCATTTTGCAAACAGCGTAAATCAAAGCACATTACACTAATCTTTCATGGTATCAAAAGAAAAGAACTTTTTACCATTTGAAATAATTTCATCACTAAAAGATTTTTTTTTTTGTCCAATTACATTGTTTTGTGTTGTTACATTTATCCTAAAATCTAAAAGGAAAGACAAACGCCCTTCTAGTTTAGAAAAAGTAAACGAGAACTTACACAATACTTTGCACAAACGATGATTCTAGCCTCTATGCATCATTAAAGAACAAGAATCAACGAAGTGGAAGAAATATTTGGCGTTAGTTTCTATGTTACCTAAGCCCATTCATCTCGAAAATTATCGGAGTTTCACAGACTCGTGTTAAATCACATTAGCGAATGTTTTATGAGGCGGTAAATATTCTCAATGTTTTACGATAAAAGCACAAGTTTTCAGAATAGAGTATCGCTGAGAGAATTTAAGAATGCCTCTTCGCCAAGATATCAATCAATTATAATACTACGTCTTTCGTTGCCTCTTACATTCTTACAGTACGCTTTCCTGTTTTTTGTTTTGTGTCTTATTTACTTGATTTAAGGAAAGGTGGCCCGGTAAATCTGCAAAAAATATCAACCTAGTTCAGCCTGCGCCGTCCACGCAGGCTGACCTAGGTTGAAACTTTTTGCAAATGATAAATTTCCTGCATGACAAAGGACCATCCTATCTCTTGATTCAACCAAGTTTTAGACAAAGTAGATCCAATGGATAATGCGAAGACTTGCTTCTAGAGCGCCGCTGAATTATATCTTGTAGGAGAAACAAGGAAAGCTCTTGTTACTGGGTCTAGATTGTGATCAAACTGCGCTGAATTTGCAGTTGGGCTTTGGGTCTACACAGTCCGAAAGGTTGTGAGACAAAATCACCATGGCATTACAATATTTAGATATGTTTTACGTCGCCTGATTAATACATTTTTATGGCAGTAAAAATTGTCAACAAAAAGCACTTTTCCAACTAGTACGCTATAAAAGCTCTTTTAATCATGATCACGAAATTTAACACCTCAGTTTTAACAACGGATTATCACCAAAAGCGACTTTCACAATTATAGTTGTTTTCACGCCGCTTTACGGAGACTGGAAGAGCAAAATTGGAATGATGCAAACACTTCATTCTTATTTCAAGACCAAATATATGCGGCGATTTTATTCGGCATTGTAATGTTAAAGTGAAACTTACAGACAATGTAGGTCAAAGACCATAGTTTAATCTGGAAGGCATTGTCACCAAAACGGTCCTGAAATTGCAGTAATCTGGTATTTTTCGCCTACTGAAGAAAATGGCCCTATCCGTGTTTTGGGATTCTACGGGTATTACTCAAAAATCTCGGAAATAAATAATCAGTAATCGAGTTGTAACGGGTACTGGTGCATGTTGTTCACTTTTCTTTTCTGGTGTCTTGGGATACATACTTCAACTTGGTCAATTGCTATTGTTTTAGGATATCATAAAAAATCGTTTTGTAGACTTTTTGTACATCAGGGGTCATGATCGCCAACCATTCTTGGCTTCATCCTTGGTCTTATACTAAATTTAGAAAGTAATATAACTTCTGATTGGCTAAACCATTTGGTTTAGCCAATCAGAAGTTGTGTTACTTTCAAATTAAAAAAAAAAATAATAATAAAAATAAAAGAGAATAAGACTAAGAACATTCTTAAGTATGTTTGATGAATCCGAACCCAGAAGTCAAGTTAGACGTCGGTGTACATAATGTTGATCCTGAAAGTATAGAGATATTTCTTTTTGAACATTTTAGCTCTCCGTGTCCAATATCTTAAAGGATTTTAGCTAATACAAATCCAGATGAATGAGAAATGACAAATATCTGGGATGCTCTTTTGCAGTAAAGCTTTTGTAGCTCAAACAACGTCTATTGTTGAAATTCAATAATCGTAAACTGTTCAACTGTATTTATCTGCCAGCTCACAGCTTAACTCTTTCGCGGCCAAATAGATAGACCATACTTTTTCGATGGCTTAAAACGGCTGACAGTTGCCTGCAAATGAAATGACCTTAATGTCAAAGTTAAGACTTTAGTAATAACAAGACAGTGTGTGTTCCAGACTTTCAGAATGCACATTCTGTGCAGAATGATGTTGATAATATATACCTTCCGCAGTAGCTGCTTTTATAACCTTAAGGGTCAATTTATCTCTCCCCGTCAAACGGTGGCAAATAAAATGTTCTTACTGGGAAAACTTACTGGGAAAATAGATATGCCTCTTGTGAGACACAGAGAAGCAATTTCAAAATATTTGTATTTTTGGAAACACAAACATCTAATAAATTCTTTACGATCAAACAGAATTTTAGACTTGTCCTCAGCATCTGCAGCCAACAATTATGGATAAAGTGATGGGATTAGTCTTTGAATGAGTAGAAAACATTGTGAGAAAGAGAGAAAATGCAGGTTATGGTAAAAAAAACAGAGGAGGGAAGTTTATAGCTACCCTATTTACAAACTTTCTTGTTCTTAGGATAATGCTGAAATCAAAACAGGTCTATATTCGCCACCCGTTACTAAGAACATTCTTAGTCTTTTTCTAGATTTAGAAAGTAACCTTCTGATTGGCTAAACCGTTTGGTCAAGCCAATCAAAAGTTATGTTATTTTCAAATTTAGAAAACTCTTGAGAATTTGACTGAGAATATGCTGACGAATAGTTGGTAAATACGGAACCGGTATATGGTCTGAGATTTTTCAAATAAAGAGAAACTGGTATTGATATTCCCGTAACTCATACAAAAGGGCAATAACGAACTTCTTTCATTTGTCGTAGTCATGTAGTTAACGAAAGTTATGAATTATGCAGTATGAATAGAAGCCAGTTACTGTGTATAATTTGTACTAGAAGGAACTCTTTAGCCTGATTGCCCTTGTAAAGTGTGGCCCTTAGTACATAGTGTATATTTTCTGAAGCAGTTTACCTTTATGCTGGTATGGGCGACCCAAGGACCTTTTGCGGACAGTGTAGTTCAAGATCAGACAGCACAGAATGTGCAGTCTGACCTTGGATCTGGTTAAGGTTAAGGGTTATGACAGGTTCGTTAATGACTAAGTGGGATGCAGCGTTTGATTTGTATTTGCTAAACCTGTGTTCAATCTACGAAAGTCGAACATGTCATGTTGGATTGTCCAATGGCAGGGCTTACAAAGTCGCTACCTTGTATTAGTGATAGCCAGAAAATACATTTATACAAGCGAACCAAAATGATACTACACTGAAAACTAAAGAAAAGTGTGTAATGCACAATAAAAAAAAAAAAAAAAAAAATGATTGATTGATTTATTGATTGATTGAAAGATGTATCACAGTAATAGCTCACATGTGTATGTCCTGCGAATTACCAGGGCTATGAAGTGTCTTGCCCACACTCCCTCAAAACACACACATACAAAAAGGACAAACTTGCACACAAATTCAAAGAAGTGTAAAATGGCTTGGACCGTATTCACCAACCATTCTTGATAACACTGATCGTCTGGTTCTCAAGAATTGTCTAGACTTGAAAGTAGCTGAAATTCTGATCGGTTAAGAAATTTGGATTAGCCATTCAAGATTGTTTAGCCAATCAGAAATTTCGTTACTTTGTTATGAAGACTTAGACACAGGGTGCAATTTAAGATAGTTTGGGAATACGATCCCTGATTTGAGTGATCTTAATATTTTTCCTCTTATATAAAATATATAACCTAATCACGAAGAGATGTGTGTGAGTCAAAAAGTACTCGAGATACACACAAATGCAACAATATCCAATTCATAGCCTATTTGATGGACGAGTGATACAAAGCTGTTTGTGGAAGGAACAGATTTTTATCACTGTCGATCGGAAACCATTAGCTTTGATGTATTGGCCAGAGGATATAATACAGAACTATCAAGTTCAGGGAAGGTTGATTATACGGAACCCAGTGCCTTTTTATGTAGGTTGCAACTTTTTCCAGTAATCGCAGTTGTATTGCTTACAGCCAGGGACAAGTTTAGTTGCTTTAAACGCGACGTAGCGCTTAGCCATTTACGAAACAACCTCATGTTTTACGAGTATCGGGGAGAAAAGGGTGATAAGCAGCATTTTCGCCTTATCCCATAATGTTCCAAAAAGTCCGATAATTCTGGTCAAAATTTCTTTGTCGTCTGCTAATAGTTTCAATAAAGATATGTCTAGATATATGTCCATTTCTTTTTTGTAAAAAAATAAAAACTCAATAAAATACATTCACCACACTAGACCCGCACAGAATAGGGGTATTTCAATCGCGTTTCTTCAGATGGACGAAGTCTAGATCCAAGGTCAGACAGCGCCAAACTGGAAGTCTCAGCTTGATTCGCACCTTTCTTTTGCAAGATATTCCTATCTGACGCTCTCTGGAACTGTAACATCCTTGTATCGGT
This sequence comes from Hippopus hippopus, assembly GCA_946811185.2. Taxonomy (NCBI): domain Eukaryota; kingdom Metazoa; phylum Mollusca; class Bivalvia; order Cardiida; family Cardiidae; genus Hippopus; species Hippopus hippopus. Next base: position 54,436,082 of record OX328098.1, on the reverse strand, counting down.
TTACATGTAAGGTTTGACTTCTGGAAGAACCCTTAAATTGCAATATCTTGGTATCGTATACATCTACCCGAAGGTTACTCTTTTTACTTAATTGTTGCGCGTTAATTATGCGATACAAACCTGAGGTTGCTGTACTCTGAAAGATGTTTGTTAGTGTTACCAATTTGACTAAAAATGTTCTAAACGTCCCCGACATTTTCAATGACTGCTTTCTTTTATTCATTTGAAGGAGGTCCCATTCGAGAAAATTAAGGGAAAACACTAAAGGTTGGTAAGCTGCATTTACAGTGTGTTGTGAGTCGTAAAATAGAGGTTGCACTATTGGATTTTAGAGACAAGTTCTACGTTCTTTGCCAAAACCTGTTTTAGGAGTATTCGCTTGAATTCTTTACTGGCTTTCAACCAAGTTTTTAAATTAAAAAGAGGGCAATTGGTTCTTTCAGGAGGAATTACAAGAACAAGTATTCTTTCAGCGCTATATATATGTAAACTCGACCTCTTTCGACGGTTGAAAATAAGTCCACTGAAACCCAGAAAGAACTTTATTTCGTAAGCCTTCATAAAACAGTCGGACGATATAGATCTAAGATCAACCTGCACGTTCTGTGCAGGCTGATTTTGATCTAGACTGTGCGCAAAAGGCTAGTTTTCACTTCAGCCTGTTTTCGCCGAAGGGGTTAAGCTCGTCTGGGGACATGATGTATTAATTTGAATACGGCACTTCAAAGGCACCAATATGTTGGCCACTGTTGACAGGTAGGTTTTTGGGTCTCTGGTGCTTTTCATTTCAAAGAATTTTGCAAGATACACACACGTCTGGTAACAATTGTGATGGATTATGCGTCTCTCGTTTTGTGGTTAGCAATGATTACCTCCCTTCAATGATATGCAAATAAGATAGGCTAAGCAAAGGGTTTTGGTGCTTGGTGTATTTATATTAAAGACCCAATAACGGCGACAAAAATAAAGCAGGTAGTAACTTGCATTTAAATTCAAATAATGCCTTTCAAAAGTACGGAAAATATTGTGAAGATGACAATCTGTTATTATTTGGTCATGCCAAGTGTAAGTTGCTTGCAGAAAAATGAATTTTAAAATCGGGCTAAAGTTGAACAAAAGATAGAGTGACCTGGCAACAGATTGTCATTTTCACAATAATTTTCATACTTTTAAATGGTATAATCTGAATTGAATTGCATTTCAACACCGGCATTGTTTACATTCGGGCCGCTACTGTGCCTTTCAATTAGGCTGAAGCGTCTCTACTAAAATGTCAGACGGTTCAGTATGTGTGCCAGCAATCGATATCTGAGCAAAGCACTGTCATTATATTTGTTCAGGGTCTGTATTCATTAACCATTCTTTAGAACATTCTTAGTCTTATTCTCCAAGATTTTCTAGATTTGAAAGTAAAACATCATCTGATTGGCTAAACCAAATGGTTTAGCCACTCAAAAGTTGTGTTCCTTTTAAGGTCCACGGCCCCTTACTCTAATATTAAAAGACGGAAGCTGCGAGCTTGGCCGAATAGCCTTTACGAAAACGTCGATGTTACACGATATTTACCGATAAGTTAGTGAGTGTACAGCCTCTAACTCTCATATCAAAAGACGGAAGCTGCCGAGATTGGCCGAATAGACCTTTACGAAAACGTCGATGATACACGATATTTACCGATGAGTTAGGGATCGTAGACCTTAAATTTTGAAAATTCTGGAGAATAAGACGAAGAACGTTCTAATGAATGTTTGATGAATACGGACCCAGCTTGTCAAATTTCTCTTTGTTTACAACTTGGTGGTTGTAAAACAAGCTGACATTATAATCCATTTGCAAGCTTCGAGGAGATAGTCCCGGAATTTATACTGGCGCACCTGGTAGGCAATTGCCATTTCTTCAGTAACATTTAACTCTTTCGGCGCAAAACATAATTATAAACTCAACCTTTTCCGACGACTGTAAATACCATCCAGTGAAACGTAGAACTATTTCAAGCCTATAAGCAAGACTTGACCAGCGGACGGTATAGATCAAAGATCAGACTGCACGTTCTGTGCAGTCTGATCTTGATCTATGACGTCCGCAAAAGGTCCTATTTTCGCCTATACCGCTGAAAGTGTTAACGAGAGGTTCTCGTTTTCTTGGATTCAAAATGATAATACAAAACACATTTGACTGGAGTGACTTCCAGGTGAGGCTTCCAATGTAAATTTGATTTTCACTCGATAACGTAATATGCAGATGTTTCATTTGATATACAGTTGCGCAAACGCGAGAGAAACATGCACTTAATGTTCTGTTGGAATTTTATGTATTTATCAGGCTCTGTGAAAAGGTGGTTGAATGCACCTAGGAAAAAATATTGATTCATGTAATCCTGCGTAGTTTGCGCAACCTGGGTTGTAACTTTTTTGCCAGTGGCAATTTTTATGCATGTCAATGGACCATTCTACCTCTTGCATCACCGAGCCACAGTGGCTCAGTCGGTAGCGTACAGGAATTGAGACTAGAGGGCCTCTGCTTCGATCGCCGGTACGGCTAATGTCTTTCCGAGGGCTGATGATAGTCATTGCGACAGGATTCATTCTTCTCTCAACGCTGACCATTGTTTAGACGATGGCTTTGTGGAAAAGCAGCTAGTGGCTTGGAAAGAATATTGTGCGGAGTACTGGTAAAAGAAACCCCCCCAAAAAAAAGCATAGATAGGTGCACTGGCCTTCGCGATATAACTGAAATCATGTTGAAAACGGCGTTAAACACCATACAATCAATCGGTCAATACCTCTTAGATCAACCAGAGACAAAACAGATTCATTATTATATGCCACGGCTTGATTGGGTATAATGTATGAGGCAGATGCGTTAGCTCTTTACCACATAATCTCGAGTTTAACGAACCTGAAAAAAAGGGCTTTTGAAAACATGGTGAGAAAAGGAGAAAATGCTAGTAACCAGCATTTTCTCCTTTTCCCACAGTGTTTTCCACCCTACCCGAGACAGAAATCATCATTTGAGCCGTATTGAATTTGTCGTCTGCATATGCTTTCAATTTGGTTTATTCCAAAGTTTCATAATTTGGTAAATCATTAAAACCTCTCTTTCCCAGAGTGCTGCGCATATAGATAGAGCTATGCAATATGCAGCATTCTGGTATTCTGAAATGTACCCACAACTTCTGTGATCAAAAGAAACCCCAAAGAATCATAATTTTTTGTAACTGTGTCAGAATTTTCATGTTTACTGGTAGGCAGCTAAACGCGACCCTAAGCAATTTTGTTGACAGTATAGATCAAGATCAGACTACATAGAACGTGCAGTCTTATGTCGGATCTACACAGACCGAAACTGTGGGATATTTTTGGCGGAAAATCACTCTAAAATCGCAATATTTGGGTTTTGTCGTTTGGTTTGAACTTTTCATCTCATTTTCTTGTAGCAGCTGAATGGTAAATCTATGGCATGTACGTACTAAACACGACTTTAGTTGCATTTACAAACTGTTTTACGGTCAGGTTCCGAAATCACTGACCATTCATTAACTAAATCTAATAATACTGAATATCCACTCGTCACAATTCGGCCGATTCCGCACCTACATCTAACCTCGTCCATATGAAGGAGGTTTCCATTTTGAACTGCCAATCACATGATCTAAGCATGGCGGCAGCCATGTAAATCGGTCAGCAACGTCATGAACATCCACGGTGAAGTAACTCGCATCTATCGATCTATCGATGAAAGCTCCCAACGAAATTGATAAACCAAGCTAAAAATGAATGTACAAACTGTTTGTCAACGGAAATATTCTCAGAAAGATTTCGATAGAAAATTGTGACTGATGTTTTCTTATTTAAGAGGAGCCTTACAATTTTAAAAACGGTAAAGCGGTGTACTTCCGGCGAATAAATGTACCGTGTAGCTACATATCAAGCTACGTGATACAGCCGAGGGACTTGATCACCGGATCACCCGAGGTTTGCCACGTGACTATCAAGACTAGCCACGTGATGCGTGCGGACTACTTTCAGCTTGGTGTCCGATTTGATTGGGCAGAATATTACGTTATATAGTACATTACGTTATATAGCCACATGATGCATGCGGACTACCAGCTTGGTGTCCGATTTGATTGGCCAAAATATTTAATTTACGTCATATATTACAATACAATATATAGCCATGTGACGCATGCGGACTCTTTTCAGCTTGGTGTCCGATTTGATTGGTCAAAATATTACGTTATATAGTACATTACTTGATATGCCACATGATACATGAGGACCACTTTCAGCTTGGAGTCCGATTTGATTGGTTAAAATGTTAAAATGCCATTCATGAAAAGAAGTTATAACGAATTAAACCAGTATTTGTTTCCCTTTCTTTCCGTTTTGAATTTCAATTGCTGCTAATTGAATAACTTTGTTGTTGAAATTTGTAGGTATATGATCAAAGAAATATTAGCAATAACCTTTCTGGAGCTTGTATACATGTGCTTCTCGCTGCGTGGGAGAATTTAGACTTCTTGCTCGACCTGGCATCCGAGAGATATCAAATTTTCCCATAAAGCTCGAAGCAAACACAAACCTCAGGAAAATCACAACAACATAATATTCTATATTCCTTTACCGACTGACATTTACTAAATCACTCTAGCCATGTTCTGGCAAAAGGAGGTTTAATGAGGGGTCGTATAATTTACGATACCTGGTTTAATGCATCTCCACGATGCATTATACCAAGCAAGCCATTACCTAATGATGGATCCATAAAATCCATAATAACGAATTGAATCGTGAAGTAGACTGGTCATCAGACATGCAGAAACAAAAAAGTTTCGACACAGGTCAGCCTGCGCGGACTGATATTTTTTGCAAATACAGTAACCCCCCTTTTAAAAGTGAATCCATGGCTCATTTCCTTTGCACCTAAAGGACTGATAACGGTAAAGACATATTTTTTAGAACGAAGATTTCGCCGAGTAAACGAAATCGATTGCAGACAAATCAAATTTCCTGTTTCACAAAAGGCATACCGAAGATTATATCAGATTACATAACGCCGAAGGCGACAGGTGTAATTACATTAGACTCGGATTAGTAACTAATTCCACGTTTTATTGGGTTAAAGTGTTCCCTTCAATACAGATTGCGCACCTTACTGTGGAATCCCTTTTCCCGCCACATAAAATCTTGTTCCAACGAGATTTATAGCGTTGTTTTGTCCCAGCTATATAAACATTCACACTAAAGCAGTTGATGAGTTTTTTTTCTAAGAAAATCGTGCGTTTTAACGACCCTGGAGAATAATGCATTTGAAATATTATTGAAAAAGGATAAAATGCTGGTAACAACCATTCTGGACAGATGAGAAAAATCAGACAACATTTCTTGCTCACCTTAAACATAGTGTTAGATACAGCGAATTAGATACAGAAAATCTTTGCAACTCTTCTTGCATACCTTTAACGTAGTGTTGTCTATAGCGTAATGAAATACAGAAAAACATAGCAACATTTTTTGCACTACTGTAACATAGTGTTGTAGATGACTTTGAAAATGCAGAAAAATTCTGATAATACTTCTTTCTCACTAATAACAAAGTGTTGTTATCAGCATTTTCTCCCTTTTAACTCTGTTTTTAAAAGCCTATGAGAAAGTAATTAGTGATTTCAACTGCGACTTAAAGGCAAAAATATCTTTCAGAATAACGGTCATTGAAGATCCAGGATCAGACAACATGTTCTGCTCAATCTAATATTAATCTACACTACCCACAAGAAAACTCGGGTGATGCTTCGTGCGTTGCAGGTTCAATTTCTCTCATCCGATGTTGATATAAAAGATTTAGAGGAAAGATAGCATAAATCTAAGACGCTTCCCAATTGAAAGCATTTGCAAACGACAAAATATATGTGGCTGAAGAATTGAGATTTGTTTTGGGAAAGGTAGAAAACATTGTTAGAAAGGAGAAAATGCTGGTTACCAGCATTATCTCCTTTTTCCACATTTTTTTTTTTTTTTTTACAGGCCTCTTTTTTCGGGGTCGTTAAAAGTCGGAATTCTGTGGTATAGGCATTATGTTGAATATCAAAAAGGATCCGAAAGGTAAAAAACAGTGACGTGCAAGACAATCCGCTTATTCCATGATCTTGGTCTTCGAGATGAATTATAACAATATGACAAAAGGTCTTCTGTGCAATCTGTCAAACTGTCATATTTCCCAATCCGATTTTATATTGAAGACATTGCTAAGTAGACTTATTCCAGTAATTTGCTCTATTTTTAGAATCGGTCTATGAAACACCTAAGCGTTGTTTTGATCAGGTTGTAAACTTCTTTTCTTACAGGTTTGGGTAGAAGCACATGTAGCGGCCGCGTTGCGGCCAACAAAATATAATTTCGCGATTAAAAATAGATCTCTTGAAAATGTCATTGCTAGATTTCTGTAACTAATTACTTCAGTCTGTAATAAAACGAAAAATATCTAATATCATTTTTTTTTACTGTTTTTTGCTTACCGAAAACGATTTTTACACCCTGCATTTTTAGTACACAAAGGCCTGTCTTGTTTCTCTCCCTTTCTCCCCATTCATTACTGTCTTCCCCTCACCCCCACCGCAACCTTCTACTGAAAGTCATTCTTATTTTCAAACGATAAACTGTTTTCCTATCCACATAGTTGTAAGGGTTGACATTTGTGTGATTAATGTTGAACAGAAATTGAACAAATAGAAAATGATTGGGGATATCTCAAAACTTGACAGGAATGTGCCATTGTGAAATTGAAAAGTCTCAGAGGAATTCTTGGAGTGGAGAGACAAAGAAAAAACAAGAAATTTAGATTTAGAAATCTTCCAAAGTTTTAATAACAATCTTTTTTTCATCTCATCTTTTTTCCTCTATGTGTGTGATTTTTTTTTTCTTCTTTTTTTTTTCCTTTATATTTATTTTCTGTTTGCTTTCATTTTTCGGCGTGGCATTGATAACTAATTAATAAACAGAACTTTGTGATTGGTAAAAAATGTAGACATGTTTAGTTTAAGGGTCCCTGCCTATTTTCTGGCAAATTTACGCCGTCTATCTTTTTTATGATATTTCTTGTTAAAATTCTTGTTACAGGACACTAATACATCTAAACATAAACAGGAGGAAATAGGTTCGAGCTTCTATATACACCACGGACTGCATTCGTCTGTAGACCTTCGTCTGAAGGGCAACGTTAAGATTAGCAGTGTTTTATATAGTCTGAATCAGAGATTATATTGGTTGATTGTTTGTTAACCCTTAGGCTGCTATGCCCGACTCAGTGTCCTTTTGCGGACAGTGTAGATCAAGATCAGACTGCACAGAACGTGCAGTCTGATCTTGGATCTACACTGTCCGACAAGGAGATATTTTCCCCCATCCAAAAAAAAAAATAATAATAAACCACAACATTGAAAGAGCCAAATTCAGGTGTTTACTATCGGCTTCAAAGTTCCTTTTAAGTTATTCAGGAGGTTAAGGGATTTTATTCTGACAAAGCCGAGCCCCGGTATCTCAGTCGGTAGCGTGCAGGACTTGACAACAGGAGGTCCCTGGTTCGATCCCCGGCTCGGCCAATTTCTTTCCGAGGACTGATGATAGTCATTGCGACAGGGTTCATTCTTCTCTCACCGCTGAGTATTGTTTCGATGATGGTTATGTGTGAAAGCAGCCAGTGGCTTGGAAAGAATATTGTGCAGAGTATTGGTATAAGAAACTCCAGGAAAGCATAGATAGTTGCACCGGCCGCAGCGATATAACTGAAAAAATGTTGAAAACGGCGTTAAACACAATACAATCAGTCATACAATAATCTGACAAAGACAGCCATGACGTTACAATATGAGTATTTAAGTCTCTTCCAATTATTTCGTGATCTGCCAAACTCTATCAGACTACAAACTCTTACATTTGTCTAAACTGAAATAATTTGCAGGCAACAAATTAAATGTGGTTCCAATAATTGAATTTTTCCGTGAAAGGGTAGAAACATTGTAGAAAATTGAGGAAAAGTTGTTTACCAATGTTTTCTCCTTTTCTCTAGGTGTTTTAAAAAGCCGTTTAATTTTCAAGGTCGTTAAAACACGAGATTCTTCCACAAAGGGTTTACACATGTGGTCAATGAAGGATGAAAATTTCCAAACACACTGGACTTGGTCAAACGCCGTAACAACTTGGGTATAATCCAAATTTTCAGTATTTCCCAAGAAATAAGGAAAGCCCTAGAACGGAAACGTACAGGTTGACAAGAGAAGATTAGAATTGTAGATTATATTTACAAATTGTGACATTTCGAGACTAATTTATCACACCCTGTCAGAAAAATGAAACAAAATGTGGTAAACTCTTTATAGAAATGACATAAAATATCAAAGCACCGACAACACTGCACAAAAGAGTACACAAAGATAGGCAACAGACATGTAGTTACATGTAGTCAGACAGACGGACAGAGGCAGAAAGATGGGGGGGGGGGGGCGTGCATTGGCTGTTTCTTGAAGTAAATAATCTAAATAGGTATGGTTACATTTTAATAACAGAAAGATCTAACATTTTGCCTTCTTTCTGAAATCGAAAATCTGCCTACGTTTATGATAAGTTATCCGTGATTTTTCTCTGCGCAAGAGTTTCACTTTTTAAGTTTTATTTGCACGCAGACTAAAGTCAGTTGTGTAGGCAAAGCTATGAGTATATCATTAAGTTGTAAGTCTATACTTTTGCGGCAGCAGTAACATAATTTCCGATTCGAGTAGAAATATAGATCATTGCTTCAAACATCCAGAACGATTATCAACTCAATTTGTTTTTCTCCTTTGAAACGTTTAGTTACCACAAAAGAAATGACAGAGAGAAAAAAAAAATATGCAAAAAGATGCTGAATTTTGGTTTTGAGGAAGTAACCTCAGAAAAGTGAATGGTTTAGACTGAAGATAAGATTCGATGTTTGGTGTAGTCTGATGTTGATCCACGCAGTCGGCTAGAAAACATCCCCAAGCCAGCCTAGTTTAAATCTTATGCATTTATGAAATAACTAAGTAGATCTTAACAAAGGTAGGTATACTCGTATGTACCAAACTTGCATTATATAAAAGAAAACGTCATCACCTACAGAAAAAAATAATAAAATAAATAAATAAAGTAGAGGCTACATTTATACGAAGTAAGATTTTTGTCCGTTGGAAAGAAGACTATCACAATTGATGAAATATCTATAGTCGAATGCACATTCCTAAAATACGGGCATATAGTCTGCTTTGGCTATTTAAGGAAGTAAGGTAACACTTACACTGCAGACGTTTAGAAGTATTCTGGTAGAATATGGTTGATCATATTTTCTTTAATTTGCCTGGGAAAAAAATGAATGGACGAAGCTAATTTTCCTATTCACTCCATTGCTACATAGCATGAAATATACATTTAGAGGAATTTATAGATTCAGCTCCTTGGAAACAAATACATGTACTAATAAAGTTGAAGAAACTAGATCTTTGATGCATACTAAGTGAAGCTTTCTACCTTTGATACAAAACCGACCAGTGACGGAAACCAACCCGATAAGTGACAGAGATCGAGGGGTTTAAACAAAAAGATCAGTTTGTCAAATAATGACATAAAACGAACTCCAGTAAACAGAAGGAATATCAGCACTCTTTCTCTCCAATGGACTTCGAGAACATTCTTTTAAAATACACGTACACAAAGTGATCCTGATTGTTGGACAGTGAAAGCGTGTAGAAAACATCTCATTCTAAGCTTTCTTTTTCGATTTGATTTAATAATAACAACAACAACAACAACAAAAATTAATTGAGCCTCACTAAATGGCACGAAAAATTATATTTAAACGAATGTATTTACCAAATGAATCTCTGTTGAAGTGTTGAAGTCGTTAAATTCGGGACTGGTTTGTAAAGGGTTGTTATATGAATACAGTCATAAGGAAAATGTCTCGTTTTTTTTTTTTTTTTTCTTTAATTTACAAAAGAAATGGATTGACGAAGACAAAACACGGAAATTGGTGAGAATATTACGTATTTAGTTGACAGAAAATATCAATCTCTGTGAAATTAGATTCTATTTCGGTTGGTGAAATACCGATATCGACTAATGCACGTCAAGTACATTTTGCTTCGTTTTGATGTAAAATCGACATCATTATTCAGATTGATCAATATTTTATCCAAAACTTTTGACAAAAATAATAGTGTCTGTCTGTTAAATTACATAAATACTACATCAATATTGTTAAGGACTTATTATACATATACATGTACATCTATCCAGGAGAAGACTGTTATTTAAGATATCTTTATGATGAAAGTTAACTGGTATAATACAAGCAAACATTTTGGTGTTTGATTTCCAGGTAGACTGACGTTCAATAGGCAAGCAACTTTCGGAGAGTAAGATAATGACATGCTATATAAAGGACTTGCAGCTGATTCATATGGGCATATCGGCGATTTGTACAAAAGAATTAAACAAAAATCGCAAGGAACCAATCTAAAATTCTCTTGTACTAAAATCTAATTTCAGTTGCGTAGATAACGTGGTCGTTTCATTAAGATGTATTCTTGATAATATTATGCAAATAACGTGTTTGTTTCATACAAAGAATACACTTGATGATAAAAGGCAGAAAATCAACAAGATTCTACAAAAAATGCATACAGCAGAAGGTGGGAGGAAAAAGCAACCATTTCCGTCAGGAATAACATGAATTATAGACGTAGATGGCAGTAAAGATTCATCTCTGCTAGAATAAAATACTATTATGGTTGATGAAATACCGATATCATATAATGCACGACTGTAACATTTTCTTAAGTTGATATAGATCCATCATTTCCAGTAAAACGACCGGTTTATCTGAAGTTCAGACTCGACAAAAAAAAATGGTATTGTTTGTAGAGTAGTGGCATACATTCTACTCAGGAAAATTTATAGACTAGCTTTACTTATACTAAGCAGGTGACTGAAAACGTCCTTGTATGGCTGATTTAAGTAAATCGTAAAGAGAGGTTTGATAAAGATACTATTTTCGCTATCACTAAATGGCATGAAATATGTACTTAGACGAATATATGAAATCCAACATCTCCGTGGGAATTAATACTGTTACAGTCGAGGAAATATCGATGTTGTCTGATGCATGCAAAATTGTATTTTTCAACGTTTGATACAGAATTGATTTGTAAAGAAAAGCGACTGGTTAATAAATAGCAAACAGGTTTAATTTTTCATTTTTCGTATTGTTTAGAGTGCAAAAGAAATGGAAAAAAAAAAAAATGAAATTTAAACCAAAAAGATCTACATGTATAGTTCCTTACAAATGTCAGAATGCCAGATATAAATAAATAGAGTTTATTTCATCAGCTTGTGGTTAATATGGGGAAATAATTGCCGAAATAGGGAAAGGTCCGCGAAAATAACTCGTGGCGTTATTTTCGCGGACCTTTCCCTTTTGAGGCAAATATTTCCCCATATTAATCACAAGCTGATGAAATAAACTCTATTTATTTATATCTGGCATTCTGACATTCTGACATCCCTCAAGAGGGAAAGGTCCGCGAAAATAACTCGTGCCTTACGGCACTCGTTATTTTCGCATACCTTTCCTTTTTGAGGCAAATATTTCCCCATATTAACCACAAGCTGATGAAATAAATTATATACTATATTTCCTCTGATTATTTTGTCAACGAATGCCACTTTTAAAACTTAAAAACTTAAAAAACTTAAAAAAGTAGTTCCAGATTTTCGGCAGGAGGAAAATATTCACTGTGACGGGGAAATAATTCCCCCCAGCTTAAATTACGACATTTCTTTACCCATAACATTTCTAAAAATAGACACATGAAATATAATATATAGACATAATGTACTAGGTCAGCAAAAAGCATTCACCTATGTTAAATTGAATGCTGTTACAATTACATATATGGAATCTGACATGAGGTGGCGTTTGACATAAAATTTTAGTAAACAAGTCTAGGTAAAATGTTATCAAGCGAGCCTTTGGCGAGCTTAATAACATTTTACCTAGACTCGTTTAATAAAATCTTATCTCAAACACCAACTCGTGTCAAATTCTTTTTATCACAGAACAATATTTCACAAATTATAGATCAGAAGATGCAAAACCATCTATATATTCACCCGCTATGATATCCATAAAACCCATTCACTTCTATGAAATACGCACTTGTAAAAAGACGTCAAAAATGACGTCACACAATAGTGATATTAAACGTGTATGAGATAAGAAAATTCGTAATGGGTATATTACATTGAAAACAAGGGAGGTTATGTGATAAAATGGAATATCAATATCTGCCGAAACTATCTGAGTCACATTTTGTTACTTTGATAAAGAACAGGCATGAGCAGGAAAATTCGTATTTTATTTAGAAATTTAGACAGAGATAATTGAGTCTGTTTGTGAAATAACAGCATAGATCTGTATTCTATCCCTTCATTGTTGGGAATCAACCCTTTACAACACAACCCGGAGTTCTAACGACCCTGAAGAAGAAGACTTGTGAAAACATTGTGAGAAATGAAGAAAATGCTGGTAACCAGCATTTTCTTCTTTTTCTCACAATCTTTTTTTTTATCCTTTCAAGAACAGAAATTATAATTTGAGCTACAATCAATTTATAGTCTGTAAATGCTTTCATTTTGGCAGATGACAAAATTTTGTCGTTTGGTAAAGAATGGATTATACTCATCCTCAGCAGAAAACATCGACAGTGTCCTTGTAAAATATGGATATTCAAAGGGAAATGAGATTTATTACCATAAAGAGTTTCACACGGCAAGATTCATTTACATGAGACTGAAGTCAATTATGTTTGCAAACTTTGGGGTATGTAATATTGTAGATAAATACAGGATATGCAACAGCAAGGGCCTCTGTATCTAGACATGTTAACCAGTTCATTATCATAAGAAGAAAAAACTCCATTACATTTGAAAGAATCAGGACCTTTGTTCACGATTTCTTTTGCAATAATGAAAAAAGGACCAAAGTATGTAAAGAGGTGGACTTTTTTTTTTAAAGTTAGAATGATGAGAAGCAGATCTGGTCAAATATCTATGGCAATCGAACAGTTTAGATCAACGGTCTCTGTAGCTGGATTTCGATCTAGATCTACGCTGCACTCAACAACAAGAAAGATTTTATTTTTTCAAAAAAAAAAAAAATGACTGCGTAAGACGAACTGAAAAGGCTCATAAGAGTTTAGATCAACGGTCCTTGTAGCTGGATTTCGATCTAGATCTACGCTGCCCTCAACAACAGGAAATATTTTATTTTTTCAAAAAAATTGACTGCCTAAGAGGAACTGAAAAGGTTCATAAAAAGCATGCAGAATAAAATGTCCATTTTTTCACTAATCGAAAGTTACTATTTATTTCATGCATTCGAGAATTTTACCGAGACATGGGTCAAAAGCCAGCTTATTCACATACTTCTAAAAATTCTTTAAACTCTTTCATCCCCAAATAAATAAACTCGACCTCTTTCGACGGCTCTAAATACAATCCACTGAAACTTACAAAGATTTTGATTGTATAGCCTTGACTACACAAGCGGACGGTATAGATCAAAGATCAGACTGCACGTTCTGTGCAGTCTGATCTTGATCTATACCGTCCGCAAAAGTCACTGTTTTCGCCTATGGCGCCAAAAGGGTTAAACAGTCTGCCAAAAGCTTCAAGGTAAAGTTCACCTGGTCGGGAGTAGCTTAACTGAAGTTTTTTTATCAATACAAAAAGACTTGGAAATTGTATGTTTACCAACAAGACTGTAACTAAATTACAAACTGCAGAAGGTAAGGTAAGAGAGCGGTGCTTTGGAAAAGTCGAGTCATTAATGCTTCTTCTTAATGCACTAAATTATATACCACGCAAGTCATCGCTTGAGACTCGCATTAGTCCATTTTGTCTGAAAACCAATTAAATCATAGGGTGGGATAGTTCTTCGACATGAGGAAAATTTATCGATAGCAAAAAGTTTCGAGCCAAGTCAGCCTGCGCGGACTGCGCAGGCTGACATGGCTCGAAACTTTTTGCAGATGCATTAAACCGCCTACCGCTTTTGTGCAGAGCATGGCTGAAATGCATTTTCTCCTGTCAGAAACTGAATATGAAATATATACTTAGTTGAAAGTAAAGATTCATCTTGGTGGAAATAAATACCATTATCCCTGATGAAATATCGATATCGGTAAATTTAGGGTAGTTTTAGACATTTTCTTCTTATCCTTGATATCATTGGCCCAACGACTGCTTATTCATACGATCCTGAGGAGGAAAGGATTATTCAAAACATTACGGGCAAAAGACAATGCTATTAACCAACGATTTGTCTTTTTCACATATCGTTCTATTAACAAATCCTGTCATCATAGGCATACTTGACTTTTGGCGTGCCAATGCCTTTTGTATTGAAGAATGTTAAATTTTGTCGCGTTGAAACCCTTTCACGGCCTGTGGTAGCTTTTGTGCAAGGCATAGATCAGTATCAGGTTACATAGTTCAGTCTAATCTTGGATCTGTACCGTCCGCTTGTTTAGTAAAGAGTATCAGACATAAGTTTGTTTTCTGGATTTCAGTAGATTATATTTTCAGGGGTCGGATGAGGTTGATTTTATATATTTGGCTCTGAGAGAGTTAAGGAAACTATTTAACCTCTTTCCCAAACAACAAATATTATACTCGTCTTGAATCGAAAGCATTTGCAGACGAATGTTTTAGAAAATTGACGCAAATGAGCATAAGTTCTCTGATAAGAGAGAAAACCAGCATTTTCTCCTTTTCCCACAATGTTTTCAAGAGGCTTCATTCTCCGGGTCTTAGTCACTGCGACAGGATTCATTCCTCTCCCATCGCTGACCATTGTTTCGACAATGATTATGTGGGAAAGCAGCCAGTGGCTTGAAAAGAAAATTGTGCGGAGTACTGGTAAAAGAGACTCCAGGAAAGCATGGATAGGTGCACTGGCCGCCGCGATATAACTGAAATAATGTTGAAAACGGCGTTAAACACCATACAATCAATCAATCTCCGGGTCTATTAAAGTCGGGACTGTGTGATAAAGGGATAAAACTTTAACGGACGTTAAGAGAGGGACTTTCCACACACACTGTCAATATGATGGGACCCGGGAGAATAGATAAACCGTAGAATAAACAATGCTTTGTTGAATGATTTTTCCATCTTAGACTCTTAGACGTGAAGTATTTTATTTGATATCAATAACGAAGGCTTATTCCTGAAGATCGTTAAGTTATACCCCACCCCACACACGCACAAAGAAAGAGACATTGTCGTTGTCTGCGCATGTCATATTCTTCGAAGATTCGACCTGTCTGCTATGACGCATCACCCATCCCCGTAAACCTGGGAAAAGTAGGGCTTATATCGAAGCTATTTGCCTATTACCCAAGCATGTAGGGGCTGTTTTAATAAATGGCCGATGCATAGGTTACATGCTAGCCGATCATAGCTGAATGAATTGCACCAGGTAGCGTTTTATTGAGTAAACGTTTATTTCATTTTGAAATTCAAAGTAACGGTTGTTGTTTTGAAAAGTAGTCCGGTTCTGTACCCAGAATACCCAAATTAGATAGATGTGTATTTTTAGAATGCCATCTAGCAGGAGATAATGGAGACATTGTGGCAAAAGTGAGACGTCGCTCGTTGCTTCAAATTTCTAATACATGTATTGTCACAATATTTCAAAAGTTGTCTTCTAGCTGAGGCAATATATTGTCTCTTTCTTTGTGCGTGTGTGGGGTAGGGTATAAGTTGACGATCTTCAGAAATAAGCTTTTCGTTATTGATATAAAAAAAAAATACTTTATGTCCACTCGTGTTCATCTATAAAAACCGTGATTTTTGTTATTTGTAATATGGCCTGCAACACGCGAAAAGGGGCATTCGGACATTTGCGTAAAGTGTCGTCTCGGATCAGCCTGCGCAGTCCGCGCAGGCTAATCCGAGACGGCACTTTACGGCTACATTAGATTTTGTGCTACAGTAGACTTGCGCAAAACAGAAAATTACATAAAAACAGAAAGTGTCGTTTCGGATTAGCCTGCGCGGAGTGCGCAGGCTGATCCGAGACGACACTTTACGCAAATGTCCGAATGCCCCTTTTCGCGTGTTGCAGGCTATATATGTGAGCCATGCTTTGGCAAAAGGGGAATTTAATGTATCTGCGGGATGCATTATACCAAACAAGTCATCAGTTAATTATAGATCCATAAAATCAGGTTGTCTAACAACTGGCTGAATTGTGAGGTAGACTGGTCCTTCGACATAAAGAAAAAACACCAAAAGCAAAAAGTTTCGACACGGGGTCAGCTTGCGTTAACTGCCGAAGCTGACCTGAGTCGATACTTTTTTGCAGAATCATTTAAATCTCTTTCCAGAGATCATCATACCAAGCATGTCATCATATAATTATGGATCTATAAAATCCATTTTGTCTAATCACCGGTTGAATCCTGAAGTAGAATGGTACTTAGACATGCAGAAAATTAACCGATGGCAAAAAGTTTCGACTCATGTCAGCCTGCGCAGTCCGCGCAGGCTGACATGAGTCGATACTTTTTGCAAATTCATTAAACCTTTTTTCATGGAGCATGACATCATATTTTTTACATGAATGTCTTCGGAGTCTTCTGCTGAAAATTTGTTTCATGGGGAAATTGTCTAATACTTGGCGTGCAACGTACAACTATAAGGTACTTTTGCAAAGTAGATATTTTCTTTCACCAGATCTTACAAGACATATTCACCAATCACTTGAAATGATATTCTTTCTTTCTTTCTTTCTTTCTTACTTTCAGTTAATCCTTCTATTTTCCTGGTGGCTTAAACCAAACTGCATATGACCTTTTGATGCGTTTTTGTAAACTGGAAACTTTTAGTCGGGTTTTCAAAAGACCAAGAACGTTTTAAACCTCTAGGTGCTTAAAGTTTCTTCCCTTCATCTTGCAGACGGTTAATGCAGAACAGTTGAAATTATGTGGTTGGGTTTGGTCCGGAGCTTCTAAAAGCAAGATCTGAGTAAGCATCTTGGTGCTAAAACATCTTCTCTTCGTTTCGCAGATAGTTTTGTAGGATAGTAGCATCGCTATTGAAATACTTGGCTCCGCTTGGTCCGGATTTTTTAAAGAACGAGATCTGACCAAACTTCTTGGTGTTCTTCTCGTCATATTGCAACCTTCTTTTGCAGGATAGCAACATTGCTATTGAAGTATATAGCCAGGTTTAGCCCTGATTTTATTAAGGCAAAATTTCACTTAAGTTTTTGGTGTTCTCTTTATGTTGCAGACAGGTTTTGCAGGGTAGCAACATTGCAGTTTAAATTATATTGCCTGGTGATTCTATCTCGCATATGTTTTATGTTAGCTGTCAGTTTGTAATTCATCTAGATCTCAACTGTAAAACAAACTTAAAATCGATCTTAACCCTTTCGACGCCAAAGGCGAAAACAAGGGCTTCCGCGGATTGCATCGATCAATATCATACTGCACAGAACGTGCAGTCTGATCTTTGATCTATGCCATCCGATTGTTTAGTCAAGCCAAAAAAACGATAAAAATCTTTCTGAGTTTTATTTGAGTGTATTCTTTAGTCTTTTAGAGTGATTGAGTTTATTTAGCTCGCGCTGACAGTTAATAAACAGGGAATCCTTCAGAAAACAAAGGTTTCACGACCGAGAACGGTTTATACAATCATAACATGTTAATATTACATTTCACATCCTTCCTTTCTTTATTTCTCTTTGCTGTCCTTTAATATCTTCATTCCTTCTTTCTTTTATTCTTTCTTCCCATACGCATTCATTGTTGGTTCGTTGGTTGGGTTGTTCGTTGGTTTGTTGGTTCTTTCGTTGGTACGTCCGTCGGTTCGTGCGTGCGTGCGTGAATGCGTTCGTTCGTTCGTTCGTTCGTTCCTTCCTTCCTTCCTTATATGTATTATGCATAGCACGATACACGTTTTGTATCTGAACGTTTTTCAGGCGTAGGCTGTCCAACAAGACACGAGGTACTTCCGGTTGGCAGATCGTGCCGGAAGTCATGTAACAGCGATCAAGATTGTCGATCCAAGAAGAAGACATGTCAGTGTGACGGCATATGTGGGAAAAGCTGCATCAAACACAGTAAGTAATGTTTAAGATCAGAATCGAAAACGTGGCTCTGGCGGACGGCTTAGATCAAGATCAGGTTGCACAGAATGCGCACTCTGATATTGGTTCTATACCGTCAGCTTGTTTACTTAAGTCTAGAAGATAAAAACGTCGAAATAGTTTTGAGTTTACTTTAGCCATGATATTCGAATAGGGGGCTTAATGCATCTCATAAAAGAAATCGACCAAGGTCAACCTGCGCAGTTCGTGCAGACTGACTCTGGGTCGAAATAGTTTGCTTTATGTAAACTCTCTGCATGTCCAAGGACCAGTCTGAATTATGAATCAGCCGGTTATAAGACAAACTGGATTTTATGAATTCATTTTATCTGATTACTTGCTCGGTATAATGCAACACGGAGATACATTAAACTCGCTTTTGCCATGGTTCATACATTTTGCACCTAAAGAGTTATTCAAAGTCTGTAGAATATCAAGCTAGTGGAAGCGGGTTTTGTATAATTTGTAACAAAAGCGAACGTTGAGAAATGTAATTACCTAACGTGCGGTCGTGAATTGATGAAATATTGATAGTGCGGAGACTTGCCGTATGATATGAATTCTCCAAGGAGTAGACGGGGGACGCTGTAAATCAGATTGTATTGATTAAAACTTTCCTTTTTCCTGCTTTTATTGCACCAGTCTTTGCTCTGAAACATCACAAATATTATGAGAAAGGCACAAAACCTGGTCGTAGTTCAGACATAACATATATGAGTCGTGTTCTGGCAAAAGGAAATTTTACATGAGCCATGCTCTGTGAAAAGGAGGCTTAATGCATCTCCGTCATGCATCACGTCAAGCAAATCGTCACATAATTATGGATCCATAAAATCTAAATGTTTAAAAAAACAGACTGAATCATGAGGTAGAATGATCCTTTGACATGCTAAAAATGTAAAGAAAGCGAAAAGTTTTGGCCCATGTCGGCCTGCGCAGACTGCGAAGGCTGACCTGGGTCGATACTTTTCGCAAATGCATTAAGCCCCCTTTTCACAGAGCATGGCTTATATTAGATCTTCGTGATGAATTATACCAAGCAAGACATCGCATAATTATGGATCCATAAAATCCATTTTGTCAAACAACTGACTGAATCCTTTGACATGCAGAAAATTGACCAATAGCATAAAGTTTCAACACATGTCAGCCTGCGCGGACTGAGCAGGCTGACACGAGTCGATACTTTTGCTGATGCATTAAACCCTCTTTTCACAGAGCATGGCTCATACACTGTATACGTTTCGTCATGGGATTGCAAAGACAATTTAAGGTGCTTTACTGATAGTGTAGATCCAAGACTAGCTTGTATTTTCTGTGTTGTCTAGTCTCGGAACTACTACGCCCGCCAATTGTAAATGAGGCATGCTCTGTAACAGGGCGGCTTAATGGATCTCCAAAAAGTATCAACTCAGATCAACCTGCGCAGTCCACGCAGGCTGATCTGGGCCGAAACTTTTTTGTTATTGGTCCATTTTCTGCATGTCAAGGGACCAGTCTTCTCCATGATTCAATCAGATGTTACACAAAGTGAATTTTATGGATACCTATTTATGTGTTGTCTTGATTGGTACAATGCATCACGATGATGCATTAAGCCCCCTTTTCACAGAGCATGGCTCAAATATTTTGAACATAATTTCAAATGTCGATGTCGATTTATATGTTTTCAAAAAAAAAAGAAATGAAAGAGAAAAAAAGTAGTTAAAATTCAACGTTTAATTGAACAGGATCGCAGAGAAAATAGCAAATTAAAAAAAGAAAAAAGATATGATATTGAGAGGATTCGAGGACATCATTTTCCTTGTTGTAATCACAGAGAGAATTCCTGTTTTTTGGTGTGAGTATGCAACTGACTGACTATGCGTCAAGTCCGTAAAGGGACTGAAATGGCAAATGTCGGAAATATTCACTGTTGAACATTAAGGTCTCCTAGGGTATACTTCAAGAATAGGGAGCATTATTATTGTGGTTACATGTACTTCCATTTGTAGATCAGAAATGTCCAAGGTTACCGGACATAGAAAACGGATACGTAACAGTGATACCAGATTACCAGTTTGGTGCTGTGGCCCAGTACCGTTGTGAGGAAGGATATGTATTACGTGGTGAAACTGCGAGGGTATGCCAAGGAGATGAACAATGGAGTGCAGTGGAGCCCCAGTGCTTTATAGACAGAACATACGGTAAGAATTTAATATTGTCCTTTTAAATCAGTTTAGTGAACATAATATTTTGTTATGAGTCACAATATTTAGCCCAGTGCGTATTAGATAATTAGGGACAATGCTACTAGGTGAAACTGGGAGGGTCTGCCAAGGAAATGAACAGTGGAGTGCTCTGAAACCCCAGTGCTATATAGACAGGACATACGGTAAGAGTTTACTATTGTCCTTTTATAAATAAAAAAAATGTTAATAAATATTTCCACGATCTGCAGGTTGAGTGCCGAAGAACCCCAGAGTTTTATAGAAGGGACTTAGGATTAGAGTTTAATATTGTTTTTTTGAATTAAGATTGTGAACAGAAACTTTTTTACGCCATGGCACCGTACATATTACTTGTGGAGGGACAATGCTATTTGATGAAACCGCGATGGTATGCAAAGGAGATGCACTAGGAGTGCCGTGCAAGCTGTGTTCGTATTTACTTACCATCGTGAATAGTGTTCTTAGTCATATTCTGGAATTTGAAAGTAACGCCATTTCTCATTGGCTTAACCTTTTGGTTTTAGCCGATCAGGGAGTGTCTTATTCTAAATGTAGAAAGTTAATGAGAATTAGACTAGAAATACGGTTTAGAGTGGTTGATAAGTACAGCCCCAGATTTCTTTTTCGAAAAAGGTAGACTATAAACAGCCAAAAAGCCCGTGTAACAACACCAAATGTTGCCCGTAATATCTCTTGGGTTGACTTGTAATCCTTATTCAAGTGTTTCACGCTCCTGAAAATTACATCGACTCATCAACAACTTAAAACAAATCAGTGCAAACGAAGAGAGTTTTCGTTCATAGTTTAGAGTGAAGTAGAGGATTATTGTGTAGATCAAAGGTCGGACTAAGTGATTTGTTCGGCAAAAATATTACTTAAAGGTGGGTATTTAGATTTTTCACATCTCACCAGATTAAAATATATATATATATCACTGAAATTTATATGAAAAAACAATACAAATCATCAATAATTAAAAATCATAAAATTACAAAAAAAATTTTTTTTTGATGGTGTTCCCTTAAAAGGCTACCTAGCCTCTTAAGGTATTTTTAGATTTCGCGCCAAAAATCAAAAAAGCATTGTGGGAATGTCAAGTGACTTGCACGTGACTAATGACGCTTAAATTCCATAACATAACAAACATGTAATTATTTTCCATAATGTCTTCTTCGGACGCTATGTTTGAAGCTTCGTCTGTGTATTTCCGGTATGTAGATGAGCGAGTTGCTCATGTAAAAATAGACCGTGTTTCCCGTCGGTGTCGATCTGGGCTGTAGTAAATCCCTAATTTCTCTTGTTGTCGGATGGTTTTCGACTACTGGTGTTTTATGAATGAAAATTAAAAGGCTTTGGGAGTATAAGGATGATTGTTTTTGTATTTTTGTAAAATTTTCGCCCCAAAATCTGAAGGGCCACCTTTAAGACCACCGACAGCAGCAACTGAAATGACATCCGAGAGCCTAAAAGAGTTTAATGATTATAAAAAATCTTGACTATGGGTAAAAGCAACATATCAAACAATTATTGACTCTGTGAAAAGGTGATTTATTGCATTTTGGCGCTGCATTACACCAAACAAGTCGTCCCATGGTATGAATCTTTTCTTGTCTCAAGACCGGCTGATCCAAGAGGGAGAATGGTCTTTTGACATGCAGAAAATCTACCAAAAGCAAAAATAGCATGCGAAGGCTGACCAGGGTCGATACGTTTTGCAAATGTGTCAGTGCATTTTTCACAGAGCATGACTCAACTTTTCTATTTTACAGACTGATAGATGCCAAAATTCTACAGAAAACGAAAATTCTCTTTTTACAATAGTTTAAAGAAAAGAATTGCATAAGGGGTACCTTAAGATCACACTGAACGCTTTGAACAGTATGTTCTTGAGCAATGCCATCAGCAAAAGCCGAGTATGTTTTCAGTGGTGTAACATTGTTACCTGCGTTAACCCTTTACCACACAACCCAGAGTTTTAACGACCCTGGAGAAGAAGCCTTTTGAAAACATTGTGGGAAAAGGAGAAAATGCTGGTAACCAATCATTTAAATTGTCGTCAGCAAAATATTTCAATTTGGACAAGTCTACGGTTTTGTCTTGTGTTAAAGGATAAACTGACTAAGCAATGGGAACGGGTAAAACGCTAAAACGTCCAACAACCACATTTTTGTCTGTTTTAGAAACCAACGAGTGCTCGGAGCCCCCGATGGTTAACAATGCACGTCATGACAAGGACCCACAACAGACTGTGTTCGCATTGGGGACCATGTTACAGTATGAGTGTTTGCCTGGCTTTACCATGATGCGAGACGGAGTACAGAGGGCGTGGTGTGTTGTGGGAGGGTTCTGGGTGGGGCCTAATATGACATGTGACAGTGAGTTGATAAGTGGTGATTATACATTACTTTCATCATATGGTTATCATGTCATTATATATTTCATCCTCTTTTCAGATATTTACATTGAAAAAGATTGGATTTGCTTAACGCATTTCAAAACAGTATTGTAGTTTCATCACGTTGGTATTTCACCGTTTCGTGTTTTTCTTGGTTTCAAGAACACTTTCTCCTGACATGCACCGACATTTGCGATCGGACCAAGAGTACAAATTAACAAAATGCAAACGATAGGGTGACTGTCGAAAATGTATCATTTAGATGCTACATGTAGGTCTATGTATATTTAATTAAAACACTTCTAAAGTTTTGAGTAGTATGGTCTATATATCCAATTCAAACGGTGCTTATAAAATTTGAGGGGTATCAAGTCATTCAACGTTGCTTATTTAGTGTCGCGTTTGATTACGTTATACTTCATCTATGTACCACAGGACACTTGTGCTCACAAAATCTTGTTCTCATAAATGGTTACTGAAGTATTGCGTTGATTCCATTACAGACCTTTGAAGCTCCATTGGTCTTTCACGGAACACTGAACTTTTCATTGGTCGATCATCGAACATTGTTACTAAAAATAGCACGTTGGCTTATCCTGTCTATATCGTATATAACAGTTATACCCAATACAGAGGGTGTGTGCCAATGAGCTATTTTTAGTAACGGTTTCCGGTGATATAGCAATGAAAACTTCGGTATTCTCTGATACACGGATGGAGTTTCAGTAGCCTATGGTTCAATGATGGCACTGGGTATCGAACCTTTGGCCAGTGTATAGACACGTGATACAAATCACTTGAAGGAAAATATTTTCTATGTCCAACTACAGTTCTTTAACTTCAATGGTGAGTTACCAGCCTTTTGAGCATAGATCAAGGTGACACAGCACAGAACTTTTAGTCTGATCTTGGATCTACTTTGTCCGCAATCAGAACCTAGACTATGGGCCATAATCATATTCATTTGTAGGGGGAATCTAATTTAAATATTTACCACACGACAAAATTTTAGACTTGTCAAATTTCAAAGCTGACGACTTTGATTGGAAAGAAAATATTGTGGGAAAAGGAGAAAAATGCTGGTAACCAGCATTTTTCTCCTTTTCCCAAAATATTTTCAAAATCTTTCTTTCCCAGAGTCGTTAAAACTCGTGACTGTGTTGTAAAGGGAAAATAGTCGACGTTGAAAAGTTGGCAGCGAAAGGAAATCCCCAAATTAGACGTCATAACTGTGAGAACAAGATTTCCCAGATTTGATCATTGTTTCAGCGGTCAAGAATGTTGTTTAAACGGAAAGACAAACTTAGGGAATGTAAATAAATAATTATAAAACATTCTGCATTTTCAGATGCTGGTTGCCCACTTTTAACAGACATAGAAAACGGCTGGGTGACCCAGGACATTGCTACAAGTATCGGAAGTATTGCAACCTACGAGTGCGAGGACGGATACTTTTTAGCAGGCAGAGCACAGCGAAAGTGTAAAGCTGATGGTACTTGGGAAGGGGTCCAACCAAGCTGTGAAACCGGTAACCATTTAAAATGTACATTTCCTTTATGTTGTCCTGGGTGCGTATTCACCAACGATTATTAAGCACATTTTAGTCTTATTCAACAAGATTTTCTAAATTTGAAAGTAACACAACTTCTGATTAGCCAATCAGAAGTTTTGTTATTTTCAAGTTTAGAAAATTCTGGAGAATAAGACTAAAACGTTCTTAAGAATGATTGCTGAATACTGGCCCTACATGTTTAATTTCCTCATATTTGAAAAATAATGTCCGGTTGCTCCTTTAAAAAAGAATCCTTTATAGAATTCCTTGGATTTTTGTTACAGAAGGGATACATAACATGCATAAAAACGTTGAAAACAACTCCTTTTATACTTTATCCGCCCTTCCGGTGAAGGTACCATGTTGCCTGGAAATGTAGAGGAAAAAATGAAATGTCTAGCCCTGTCTCATCAGAAAAAACGTGAATAACTTTATTTGAAATGAACCACGCTTTCATGAATGCAAATGGTAAATGAATGTACAAAGTATGTTACTGGAAAAGGATTTTTTCTCTTTCAAACAATGTTAAAAGTTCTTTCAACTGCCTGGTAGGAATGTATCACCGCTAGGAATGCTCACAATATCATATTCATTAACAAGAATTCAGAATGCTAGCTATATATATGAAGTGTCACTGACTTTGGACATTTTTCTTTGGTTCCCAGTTAGACACAAATACATGTATTATATGATTCCACTCATACATTCACAAATTTATCTTTTCCGCTGTTCTTTTGACAGTAACGTAGTCTTTATACCCAGTTTTAAAACTATCACAACAAACAACTGATCAGCCATTTTGTTTTGCAGTGACTTGTGGCCCTCCACCAATCGTACCGAAGGCCCAACACGACGGGGATCCAGACCAACAGAGATATCCATCCGGGGACCAACTGTTGTACACATGCGATTACGGTTATATAGCGGAAGGAGATCGCCAAGCCATGTGTACAAGTGATGGGGAATGGATCGGACTTTCATTGAGCTGTCCTCGTGAGTACGTTTTGCAATATATAGCAAAAGTTCGAATTCAACATGAACCAAGAAAATAGTTCGAATGTTTTGTATCGACAAAGTTACTAGAGAACGTCAGCATACAGTAGTATTACTGGTCAATGGTTACTCCATAAAATTATGAGCCGTACTGCATTATACCGATCGAGTTATCACATTTATACATAGATCCATAAAAACCATTTTGTCAGACAACCGACTGGACCATGAGATTGTATGGTCCCTAGACATGCAGAAAAATTACAAATATCAAAATGTTTCGACATAGGTCGATATTTTATGCAAATGCATTAAACCTCCTTTTTACAGAGTATGACTCATAATTTATTATGTAAAAGTATTGTGTATGAGAGTGTAAAGTCTATTAATTGTGAAAAAAAAAAGAGTCATTTACTATAAACATTTTACCCTCTACTGAACAATCCCCAGTTTTAACGACCCCAATAAAAATAGGTTTTTGAAAACATTGTGAGAAAAGAGGAAATTACTAGTAACCAGCAGTTCTCTCCTTTTTCCACAATGTGTTATAAAACTTTTTTCTTGGGGTCGTTAAAATTCGGGATTGTTTGTAAAGGATCAAAAGGGTATAGATTTTCGTGTTAGAGAAAACATAGCGCAAAAATAGAGAAATTGCTCTTTTTTCAAAATAGCTCTTCTGCAAGACAAAATAATCCATCTGCAAGCGATATTTGTGGCCAAAAGAGAGGAAACTTCTAATTTAATATCCTTGGTTTATTCTTTTCTTATTTCAACCTCTGTACCTATTAACTCTTGAACCCTGAATAAAAAGAATTCAATTTTATACTTAGGATCTAATTAATTAACTGTCAAATTTATTTCGTAGCAACACACGCAAAGTGTACGTATACATGTATAGTTTAAAGGGAGCTTTTAAGACTTTTATTATCTCACCAAACTTCAAAAATGTTTTATCGCTGAAGTAAGAAAACCAATACCAGACAAATCATCTATGAAGAAGAGTACTAAAAAAGTATTTTTCGGTCGTATTTCCTCAATGGGCTACGCAGCCTTTTAAGGTATTTTTAAATTGGGCACTAGAGTTTCACAAAAACTTGTGGGAATATTACATGATCGATTACAAGGAATTCTATTAGCATCATGACGTGATATCTGATGTCTGATAGAAATAAAGGGAGGTACCTATACCAAAACGAGTATTCCGTTATTTAAACGCCCAAAATTGCAAACTTATACTGACTTTAACCGTACAGTTTCTTTATGTTTACAAAGAAATTCATATCTAGTTGTATTTTTTGGTGTTTTAAAAGAAATTTTGATTTCCGACATGAAAAAGTAAAGAGCTCCCTTTACCGGCAATTGTTTGTCACTTGGTATGGGTTAAACCATATGGTTTTTCAATAAAAACATGTAAAATAAGACTTGAAAAAAAAAAAAATCATATAAACGATAATCTACATTCCTAGATATCGTATACAATTTTTTGAAATTCATAATGCACTTTCTATCTACTTGTTTTGTTTGTGTGCTGTATAGATCTATACAAGTGACATGGTACTGACGTTAACCCTTATCTTCTAAATAACTGAAATAAAATTTTCATTCTGATAGTTCAAACCCAAATGTTGCTATTCCAAAGTTATGTTTTAGGGAATAATATCTCCTTATCGGACAGTGAAGATCAAAGATCAGACTGCACGTTCTGTGCAGTCTGATCTTGATCTACACTGTCCGCAAAAGGTCAGTGAGTCGCGCTTAGCGGCCTAGGCGTTAAAGTATACCGGATTATACTATAGTTGTATCAAGGGAGACAACCAATGTATGCTTATTTTTTTTTTTCTCAGCTATTAGCTGTTCCGTACCTGGGGAAATCGAAAACGGCTTCAGGACCGGATTTATTTTCACTTATCCACACAAGGTCGACTTTACATGTCACGAAGGGTTCGAACTCAAGGGATCCAGCTTGCGGGTATGTCAGGCTGATGGTCGCTGGAGCAATGAGCTGCCTGTCTGCAAACGTAGGTACCCTAATCACACCTTAATCTATCACCAGACAGCCTCGTGTTTTACGACCCTGTTAACGATCGCGTTGAACTCCTTACCAAACGATCCTTAGTTGAGTTACTTTAAACTTAGAAAGATCTTGAGAATAAGACTAAGAATGTTCGTAAGAGTGGTTGGTGAATATGGACTTAGATGCAATTCATAGCCGTGGATATTGTGACTGCCGAAAATCACGAATCGAAAATGAAAAAATAGTAAACAGAAACTCGTGGTGCACAGCTCTCTCTCTCTCTCTCTCTCTCTCTCTCTCTCTCGCTCTCTCTCTCTCTCTCTCTCTCTCTCTCTCGCTCTCTCTCTCTCTCTCTCTCTCTCTCTCTCTCGATATTAAAAAAAAAGCCTTTGCAGCCGTACTTATACAACAATGGAATTATTTTTTTTGCCAGACAGCAAAATCTTGTCCTAGTCTAAATTGAAAGCATTTGCAGACGACGGATTAAATGTCGTGAAAATGATGAAATACGTTGGCAGAAAGATAGAAAATATTAGAAAATGCTGGTTACAAACATTTTCTCGGTTTCAAACAATGCTTTCAAAAACTTTGTTCGTCAGGGTCGTAAAACATGGATTTGTTTAGTGACGACTGGAAAAGGTATCACATTCTGTTTACAGCGGTCACGTGCCAAACTCTGTACGCACCGGTCTACGGTCAAATGATCGGTGATGGAAATGCCTACGGAACTGTTATAAGTTTCAAATGCAGCGAAGGTTACAAGAATGTGGGCTCAAACGAGCGTAGGTGTCAGTCCGACCGAACCTGGAGTGGACTGACGGCTGAGTGTGAAGGTACGTGATCTATGTTTCCCTTTCAAAAAGGATGCTTTCAGTCGATGCACATTGATTTACACCAATTCTGAATTAAAGTCTGAAAATTACTCAGTCGAGCCCTAGTAGCTCTGTCGGTAGCGTACAGGACTTGGGAACGTTGGATCGCCGGTTTGATCCCCGGCTCGGCCAATTTCTTTCCGATGATTGATGATAGCCATTGCGACAGGATTCATTCCTCTCTCACCCCTGACCATTGTTTCGACAACAGTTATGTGGAAAAGCGGCCAGTGGCTTGGAAAGAATATTGTGCGGAGTACTAGTAAAAGAAATTCCAGGTAAGCATGGATAGGTTCACTCGCTGCCGCCATATAACTGAAATAATGTTGAAAATGGCGTTAAACACAAAATAATCCATCAATCAACTGAAAATTACTCTTGATAAATTTGTGCTTCCTTCAAACCCAAAGCAGTACTCCAGTGTCCACAGTTTGGCCCCATTTTTCACGTAAGTAAAAACCCAGAAACCCAGAACCTCTAATATGAGAGACATACCTCACCCGAAAGCCTGGCAATAGTTTCAATATCTTGCATTCTGATCTTTAACTTCTCTTTTTTTGATATTTCATCTGCAATTCTTTTCCTTCGAAGAACATTTACGTACACTTTTGTGAAAATAAATTTCACTATTATAATTGGCTTGCAACACGCAAAAAGGGACATTCGGACATTTGCGTAAAATGTCGTCTCGGATCAGCCTGCACTTTACGACTTGATTAGATTTTGTGCTACAGTAGACTTGCGTAAAACAGAAAATTACATAAAAAAAGAAATTGTCTTTTCGGATTAGCCTGCACGGACTGCGCAGGCTGATCCGAGATAACACTTTACGCAAATGTCCGAATGCCCCTTTTCGCGTGTTGCAGGCCATATTATATAAATCCTGTTAAATAAGTTAAATTTGCATTTTAAGGCGATAGTAAAAACCTAAATGTTGCTATTTCCAAGTTAATTTTGGGGAAAGATATCTCCTCATCGGAAAGTGTAGATCCCAGATCAGACTGTACGTTCTGGTAAGTCTGATCTTGATCTACACTGTCTGCAAAAGATCTTTGAGTCGCGCTTAGTAGCCTAGGGGTTTAGGTATTAGAAATGATAGAACAGCCAAAGCACCTATTAGTACGTGTATATTCAAAAGTCTTGCTTCTTTTCCACATTAACATTTGTTTAAAGTGAATAAAGCACACTGTCCAGCGGTTAAAGATAATAAATCACGGTTGAAATCACGGTTGAAATGACTACTCTTCAACCTTTGGAAAATATATTTTACTAAGCCAGGATTCGAAAATCGCATACTGAGATTAAAAGTACTATATGTCAGCAACTAAGCTTCCAGGACTCTGATTCTAATACAATTGTTGCCAAGCCAATATTCTCTTTTTAAGTCACTGAGGTTGACAAATTTCGAAAAAAGATGGAAAGGCAATCGTTCGAAACAAGCTGTTGCTGGTATTGCAGCAATTTATCTACACTGATTGAAAAAAAAATTTTTTTTTTTTCAAAAGTGTTGGCCTTTTGCGTAGTTTGTTGCATTTTTTTGTGTTTGTTTATTAATTTATTATTTTTATTATTATTATTATTATTATTGTTGTTGTTATTATTATTATTATTATTATTATTATACATATGTAGATTTAAAAAAAAAATCCGTTTAAGTAATGCTGAGATATTTACCTAAAGAAGTTCCTAGAATTCTTTTTCTCCTTTGTTCTGCAACAGATAAGGGAGATAACTTTCTCATAGATTAACACAAGTTGCCCCTGCAATTCTTCAACTTTTTCCACAGATACCTCACACACCAATGGTTGGGAATCGTGTATTTTCGTTATTCTTTATTTACAGAGATAAACTGCGGTTGGCCAAGTCCTTTTTATAACGGTTATTTGATCGGTCATCATACGACAGTAGGGGCGATTATATTTTTCAGGCGAGTAGATTAATTTCTTACACCTTTACAAGAAGACAAAATTTGACATTCGTTCATTTTGACATTCGTTCATTTTGAAATTATTTGTGGACGAGACATTAAATGTGGCTGAAATGGTGAGATACGTCATTAAAAGGATAGAAAATATTGCGGGAAATATAGGGAAGAATAGGTGGAGCATCAGCATTTCCACATTTCCCAAAATGTTATTAAAAGCAGTCTCCAGTAAGATCATGAAAAGCCTGGATTGTTTAGTTAAGTGTTGACTCTTTATTAATTACCAAACCACAAGACTCTATGGTCATCCTAACTAACAAATTCACAGTCGAGAAATCAGTTATGGTTCAAATACAGGGATTTGTCTTTCAAAGGATAAAAATATTGTTTGAAAAATAAGAAAATGTATGTACACCTTCTTTCTCAAGGTGGTCAGATTTGCCTTGAATTCATTTTAAAAATCACGTGGATACTATGTTAAAAGAACATTCAAATGATTGTTTGAAATCAAATACTTCTTGACATTAGTTTTCTTTTTTTCTTGTGTCATCACACTGTCGACTAATGTACAACATTAAATACATATGAGCCATTCTAGATTCAATGTGTGTCAAAGGTCCATTCTGCCTCTTAATTCAGGTGGTTGCAAAACGAGATCGATCTAATGAATCCATGATTAATGTGAAGACTTACTTGGTACAATGCATTACGGAAATTCATTAAAACCCTTTTTGCCAGATTGCTGCTCATAACTATTTTTTGTTGTATTTTTTCAGTGGTTCATGATTATATTTTAACACTGAATGAATATTTAAATAAACCTACAATAGCAAACATAAAATCTGTACGACGGATTACATGCTCTGCAAGAGTGGATGTTGTACTCATGACTATAATTCTTTGATATTATAGCTGTAACACAAGAACCACGTTTGACGGTCCGGCTTTCCAAACTAGATGTCAAGAAGACGGCGAATGGTCTTATCCACCACCGAAATGTTGGGGTAGGTCGTAATGTTTAACTCTTTACTGCACGACAATGTTTTCAAAACACTTCATTTTCACAGCTGTTAGATCCCAATGTCGTTGGAAAGCGTTGGGAATACAGCAGTTAACACTTAAAATACTACTGATAGCTTTAGATGCTAAGACCATCTTGCATATTCGGTGCCTGATATGAGATATATATTGTCAGTACAAGTAAATCGTTATTAATTGTATAATTTCTTCCTTATAATTTCTTCTTGTAATGAAGTCGGGATGACGTTGGGCTGGGACATTCAAACTATATCATTTTTCTTTACTTTCTACTTCAGTGTTTATCAGATTCTAAAATTTAATCGAGATCTTGAAAAAAATTCTTGTAAACAATTTGGCTATGCTCAATGCATCTGCAAAAAGTATCGACCCATGTCAGCCTGCGCAGTCGGCGCAGGCTGAAATTGGTCGAAATCTTTTTGCTCTTCATGATTTTTCTGCGTGCCCAAGGACAATTCCGTACCTCATTATGCAGTCAGTTGTTTAACAGAACGGATTTTATGGATCCATAATAATGTGATGCTTTGCTTGGTATGATACATCACGGAGATGCCTTACCCCTTTACCACACAATCCCGAGTTTTAACGACTTTGGGGAAGAAGTCTTTTGAAAACATTGTGGGAAAAGGAGAAAATGCTGGTAACCAGCATTTTCTCCTTTTCCCACAATGTTTTCTCCCCTTTTAGAGTCACGCTTCATCAATTGAGCCACATTTAATTTGTCATCTGCAACAACTTTGAATCTGGACATGACCAAAATTTGTCGTGTGGTAAAGGGTTAAATCACACTTTCCCACAACAGACCTCAATTATGCATCGAGAAAATAAAGCATTTACATATCCGAAGGTGTCCCAATTGTACTAAGACGCGATTAGCTGCATTAGGGGAAGTAACCAATCTAAACGTTTTATTGATACAGGGCAGTGTCAAGTACCTGTCATCCCTAATGGCACACTTGTTGGAGGCCGGGAATCAGTCTATGTAAATCACGGGGTTCAGATCGAGTACCAGTGTAATAACGGGCTGGTGCCTCACAACGGTTCAAGTATCAAATGTAATAATGGTACTTGGACATCAACTGCCAAGTGTGTGCCATGTAAGTATCCTTGGGTATTCAAAGTTTGCGACACCAAGTTAGCACTGAAATACGTCCAACCGTTTTCCCGAGTTTTTCAGGTTGACTGTTGCGAAAGAAAAAGTATGAGAGTATTTCTACGCCATGAACATGGATTACTAACAAAACGATGATACCCAATGAATTTAGAGGGCTGTAATTGGACATGATATTCTGGGGATCCTGCGTGGCTCTGGTGTAAAGTGTAGGACTTGTGCCTTGGTAGCCCCGGGTTCGAGCCTCTCTGGATCCATCGAATCTTTTACAGGAGTGCCCTTGTGCAAGACATAAGAGCCCTGGCGTAATACTGGTAGTACCCAGGAAATACATGAATATGTGAGCTGTCGCTGTGATATGACTGAAATAATATTGAAAGCGGAATAAAATACCAATCAATCAATCAATCAATCAATCAGTCTTCTTCTTACTATGATTGTATCAAATGTTTGAATGGAGAAATTTAAAATTGATTCTTAATAATGTAATGTTACAACTGTAGCGTTGCTTCAATGAATATTACATTCAAACCTTTGATGATATCACTTTTCTAGTGACAGTATCAATGATTTCAACCGTCTTTTTAATTCATGCAAAAAAGTAGTTCCGGCAAATATAGTATCTGTTTTAGTAATATCAGTTACACGGGACAATTACACTTTACGGTAAACCTATTTAAAAACACAAAAGATGAGGATAATGATAATGATAATGATGATGATGATGATCATCATCATCGTCATCGATCTTTGCATCCGCAATAATAAATCTAGTAAACAACTATAATTTACTTTGTAGGAGAAAAACTGTGGTTCTAGAAAAATGATATCGTCACTATTAAAATGACATATTTACTAATGGTGATATAAAAGCCTTACTTTTGTTCTAGTTTAACATTACAGTGACTGAAACTTTGATAGATTTCAATGTAACTTATTATCACACGATATAGAGGCGATGCCCCAAAGAGCTATTTTAAGTAACGGTGTACGATGATCGAGCAATAGTGGTTCAGTGACCTATGATATAACCAATGTGCTTGTTAGAAGTCTTTAAGCAGTTGATCTTGTTCTATTTTACAGCTCCATGCGCAAGTCCGCCTCCCCAAGTCCATAAAGGCATGAGGATATTTTTAGGTCAAAGACATGGTTTCCGAGCCAAATACAAGTGCTTTGCCGGATACAGACTGACCGGGATGAATGGAAAGTACCTCACTTGTAACTTTGGTACTTGGGTGGGAGGCAGGCCACATTGTGAGATAGGTTGGTATATTCTGTATATAAAGTTAGTAACACTCTATGTTCTTACCTATAGTTTCCAAGCCCCGGGCCCGTTTTCTCCAGTAATTCTTTTTTCGTCTTATTGTATAATACGACGGATAGTTCATCTTTGGTAGGAATTTACGTCTAGGATATGACTTTTCCCAAAGAAACTCATATACAACTACATGCTCTTGATTTTAAATCGAACCATTTAAGATTCAAAACTTTTTCATGATTATCACTTTAGATAGTTGAACTGGGAGAGAAATGAATGTGTAAACATACATTACTATGATGTATATAGTCTTAAATGCATGTAAACCAAGACACTTGAAGAATGGCTCTTTTAACAATGAAGGTGTTTAACAACTATCTGTAACATCAAATTTCATTAAATTTTAGCATCAATCGATTGCCGGGCACCGGTAGCTCAGTCGGTAGGGTGCAGGACTTGAGAACACGGGCTCCAGGGTTCGATCCCTGGCCATGACCCCTGGCTCGGCTAACTTCTTTCCGAGGATTGATGATAGTCAGTGCGACAGGATTCATTCCTCTCCCACCGCTGACCATTGTTTCGACGATGATTATGTGGGAAAGCAGCCAGTGGCGAAGTACTAGTAAAAGAGACTCCAGGAACGCATGGATAGGTGCATGGCCGCCGCGATTAAAACTGAAATAATGTTGAAAACGGCGTTAAACACCATACAATCAATCAATCAATCATCAATCGATCAAAGCATGTTATGATTAAGAATTTCCTTTCAAATTAATATGATTTTTTGTTCTTCTGTTTTAGTTTATTGCCCATCACCTGGTGAAATTCAGAACGGCAAAGTGTATAAAAAAGTAAAGGATGGACGTTTTATTTTCAAGCCCTATATTTACCGTATTTCACACGGAGATAGACTAGAATACGAGTGTAACGAGGGTTTTAGACTCATGGGGCCAGGTGGCGCCACCTGTGTGAACGGAAGCTGGCAACCGCCATTAAACAGTCCTGGTTCCCGCTGTGTGCCTGCAATACATCCACCATTTAGGAAATTATGGACACCAATACCAAATATTCTGCAATGAACATCTGTATAAGATCTGACTCATTTCATCTTCATATCCTTGTCACATTAATCATTAACCCTCTATCATACAGTTCCGATTTTTTAGCAACCCAGAGAAAGAAGCTTTTTGAAAACATTATGGGAATAGGAGAAAATGATGGTAATCAGCATTTTCTCCTCTCTTACAATGTTTTCTCCCCTATCAGACAGAGATTCATCATTTGAGCAACATTTGAGCAATATTTAGATTGTCGTCTGCAACTGCTTTCAATTTGGATCAGTCATAAATTTTATCGTTTGGTAAACTGTGAGGCAATGCGATGTGAACTGTTTGATTTAACTCTTTACCAAACGACATAATTTTAGATTGGTCCAAATTGGAAGCATTTGCAGACGACAAAATTAAAGTAACTCAAAAATTAAAATTTGTTTTTGGAAGGGTAGAAAACATTGTGGGAAAAGGAGAAAATGCTGGTTACCAGCATTTTCTCCTTTTCCCACAATGTTTTCAGAAGGCTTCTTTCTCAGGGTCGTGAAAACCGGGGATTGTTTGGTAAAGGGTTAAAGAACGACTGTCAGACATATCAAATGAAAGAGTGAATGGCGGGCGGTTCGAATAAGAATACAAATGGTAACAAAACTAACTGAAATTATAACAAGATATGAATTACCGAAAGGTTATTCTGAATTTCATTATGGTTTAAGTCTTTAACACACAGTGAAGGACAAAACGTTGGAAAAACATCGTGGAAAAGGAGAAAATGCTGCTAACCAGCATTTTCTCCTTTTCCCACGATGTTTTCTGTCCTTTCACTCACAAGCTCCATTATTTTAGCCACGTTTAATTTGTCGTCTGCAAGTGCTTTGAATTTAGATAAGTCCAAAATTTTGTCGTTTGCTAAACGGTTAACACATTAGCCATATGGACTATTTCTATCGACTTGCAGCAAGCCATTTTTGAAAACTTTGTGGAGAAAACAGTATTTTTTTGCCGCAATATAGAGAGGATATTTGTTTTTCACGGTGAAAGATCGAAATTTATTTTATCGAGTGAACACCATCGGTAATATTTTCACGAGTAGCGCAGCCACGAGTGATAATATTACCGATGATGTTCACTCGATGAAATAAATTTCGATCTTACACCGAAAAAAACAAATCTTCTCTTTATTTCATGCTCCTAACCCTTTCTGGGGGTACTTAATCAAAATCCAGTACAGTTCTTTTCGGTTATTCCCCGTGGCGTACCCCCTCCGCATAGCAACGCATTACAATATTACGTCAGGCGCGAGAAATGTCGGTAAATTACGTCATATTTCCATCTGGTTGTGAGGCACGCGCATTTTACATGTACCTAGGTAACTAGTGCGCGGGAACAACTGTTTCCGCCTTCAATTGAAGAGTTAAAATATAAAAATCGGTATTTTCACTGGTCATAACCACGAAATATCGAAAAATATTTCACCGATATTTGTCGATAACCTACCGGAAAGCATGAAATAAATCTATAATATTCTTATGCACATGTAATTACAATCACTTATTCATGTTTATACCAAAAATGTTTCCATGTCATAATTCTAGCTATTTTAGGTGTTCTTTTACATATGAGTCAGGTTCTGTGAAAGGGGGACTTAATGCATCTCCATGATGTACTTTACCTAGCACGTCTTAACATAATTATTCATAATTAATTTCATTTTGTTTAACAACCTAATGAATCATGATATAGAATGGTCCTTGGACATACAGACATGTTATTAAAACAAATTGTTTTGACACGGGTTAGCCTCTGCGGACTCAACACAGAACGGCAGTTAGGGATTTTGAAAATGACATATTATTAATCTCGTACATATAGTTTAATCGTTTGCAGGATTTATAGTAGTTTTCATTTCATATGAGATAGACTCAGAGAAAAGGGGGCTCTATGTATCTACAAAAAGTATCGACCAGGCTGACATGCCTGTGAAAATACTATGGCAAAGGAAGAAAGAGATCATTACGGAAGGCCTACCTTTTACAACGGTGGTTTATAAACTGGTCGGCTGCAAGACTTGGTAAATTTCGTTTGTCTGTGGTTTGGAGTTCAACGTCGGGGGTTGCAATACATAATTGTGCCATACTCTGTGAAAAGGGGCTCTGTGATGTGTTATATAACATGCTATTCACTACAAACTTATTAATTCAAAAAAATAGATTTTGTTTTACAATAATTAATGAGATAGAATGGTCCTCTGAAATGCAGAAAATTGAACAAAAGCAAAAGGTTTCGGCCCATGTCAGCCTGCGCGAACTGTGCAAGCTGACATGAGTCGAAACTTTTTGCAGATGCATTAGATCCCCTCTTCACAGAGCGTGGCTCATGTTATCCTGGCAATAAATGTTGTATAATACAATGTTGATATCGTCATTAAACTTTTCATCGCTGTAGACGAAAACAGGGGCTTGTGCGGACGGCTTAGATCAAGATCAGACTGCACAGAACGTGCAGTCTGATCTTGAATCTATGTCGTCCGCTTGTATGGTCTAACCTATAAAATAGAAATATTTTCTGAATTTCAGTTGTGTGTATTTTCAACTGTCAGGAGAGGTCGAGTATATATTTGGCTAAAAAAGAGTTAGGTAGCAAAAAAATTGCTAAACCATACTCTGAAAGGGGGGCTTAATGCATCTGCAAAAAGTATTGGCCTCTGTCAGCCTGTGCATTACGCGCAGGCTGACATGGGCCGAAACTTTTTGCTATGGGTCAATTTTCTGCATGTCAAGGGACCAGTCTACACAATCATTCAATCCTTTTTTTTTTTTTTTTTGTACAAAACTGCTTTTATTGATAGTTATTTGATGACTTGTTTGGTATTATGCATCACAGAGATGCATTAAGTCCTCTTTTGCCAGAGCATGGCCCTCACGATTTTTATTAATGTCATAAAGGGCCATAGGTAATTAAAAAAGGTAATAAACTGCATAACAGACTTGCAATTAAGAGACGTATCGTTTACAAATGGTCACAATTTTCAACAGACAATGAACTTGCAGATAAAGGAATATACAGTTTAGAAATGTTACAGGTTTTTAGAGCGCCTTACCATTATATTTATATATATTAAAAAAATATTGAACAGCACATGTTTGTTTTGAAAGTCTGCAAAGTACCTGAAATACAAGCTTAGAAACCTCTCAAAACCTTTGGAAAGAAAGTTGAAATAGAAAAAGAAAAAGAATTGAATGTTACTCGAATGACAAAAACATTTTAGAGAACGTTACTTATCATTTTTCAACATAAACGGTGGGGAAAGAACAACTCTCCTGCCACAAATAATTGCTTCTTTTCCCCATATTTTTTTCCAAAGCCGTCATAACAGTAGGTTACTAGGGAGTAAAATTGTATTCGTACAGTTGATCATTTTTTTTTTTATATATTAGCCTAGATAAAAAAGAACATAAATATATGAGACGTGCTCTGGCAAAAGGGGGCTTAATGGATCTCCGTGATACATGATACCAGTCCAAGTCATCACATATTTATGGATCCAAAAGAGCGACTTTTTAAACAACCGACTTAATCATGGGGTAAACTGGTCCTTTGACATACAGAAAATTGACCGATAACGAAAAGTTTCGGCCCAGGTCAGCCTGCGCGGACTGCGCAGGCTGACCTAGGTCGATACTTTTCGCAGATGCATTAAGTCCCCTTTTTACAGAGCATGGCTCATATAGATGTATTTTCAGCTACAGTATAGATGGTTTAATACCATTACGAATTTCGTACTCGAAATGCCTCGAAAATATAATCCATGCTGTGACAAAAAGGGGCTTGATTCATTTCCGTGATCCATGATAACATGCAAGTCATAATATACTAGTAATTATGGATCCGTAAAGTCCATTTTATGTCTAATAACCAACAGATGAGTTAGACCGGTCCTTTGACAGGCAGACAATTGATTAAAAGCAGACAGTTTCGGCACCGGTCAGACTGCGCAGGCTGCCCTGTGTCGATATGCATGAAGCCACCTTTTCTCAGAGTATGGCTTGAATACTTTTTTGGATTTTCGATTTCAAGATGAGTGGATTCGAGCTTAGTATTGTATTGTAAATATTGCTCATCTCCTATTTCATCATTCTATCAAAAATATTGTAACTAACAGACATTTTTTTTTTTAATAAATTGATAAAAGTAGCCTTCGCTTACGGTTGATAAACAGCCTTACAGTAACGAGATACATAGCCTACTGATATCAGTTCCTGCACTGAGCCGAGCCCCGGTAGCGGAGTCGGTAGCGTACAGAACTCAAGAACAATGCATCGCTGGTTTGATCCCCGGCTCGGCCAATTTCTTTCCGAAGATTGAAGATAGTCTTTGCGACACGATTCATTCCTCTCTCACCGCTGATCATTGTTTCGACGATAGTTATGTGGGAAAGCAGCCGGTGGCTTGGAAAGAATGTTTTGCGGAGTGCTGGTAAAAGAAACTCTAGGAAAGCATGGATAGGTGCACTGGCCGTCGTTATATAACAGAAGTAATGTTGAAAACGGCGTTGAACACCAGACAATCAATCATGCACTGAATCGTGTCAATTGCTGTGGAAAAAAAGTCAAATACAATTAATAATGGGACTTATCTGTCTACATGTTATCACCTGCCTTGCAGGTAAAACAAAACTCTTGTGCGAACAATTAAATGACTGCATTACACGCTATGCCCTCAAACTAAGCCTAAGCAATCTTGTTTTCCAGACGACAACAGTTTAGAACCGCCTATATCGTAAACACTCGCAAAACGTCTACGACATTTTAAATGGAGCATGCACTGTGAAAAGGGGGCTCAATACATCTGCAAAAAGTGTCGACCCGTGTCAGCCTGCACAGTCCGCGCAGTCTGACATGAATCGATACTTTTTGCATTTTGTA
Organism: Hippopus hippopus; assembly: GCA_946811185.2. NCBI lineage: Eukaryota > Metazoa > Mollusca > Bivalvia > Cardiida > Cardiidae > Hippopus > Hippopus hippopus. The sequence goes on along the minus strand of OX328098.1, from coordinate 54,396,513 downwards.
AATTTTCTGCATGTCAAAGGACCAATCCACGTCACGATTCAGTCGCTTGTTTGACAGAATGGATTTTATGGATCAAAAAAAATGCCATGACTTTCTTGGTATAATGCATTACGAAGATGCGTTAAGCTCTCTTTTGCCAGAGCATAGCTTAAATATTTGGAAAAGGTTTAAATTAATTTAGAAGAGATATAAAATGGTTACCAGCATATTTATTTTGTTTCTTTCAACAGTGTTTTCAAAAGCAGTTTTCCTCAGTGTCGTTAAAAGCGGAAATGACGTAAAGCCGACTTGCGGACATAAAAATTAAATACGGTTCAGATGATGGAACTTATCTTTGTGAAAGGTAGCACTTAATAAATGGGGTGAAAGACACATAAAATGGTTACCAAAATTTTTCCACAGCGTTTTCAAAGCAATTTTCCCCAGAGTAGTTAAAACTTTAAACGAGATCAAGCATCAGGTTAACTTTCAAGCCCACGTTCAGACAAAAACTGAATATGGCCTAGATAATGGATCTTTTTCTTTGTAAATAAGTAGCAAATATGGTGTAAGAGAAATAAAATGGTTACTAACATTTTCCCACAGTGTTTTCAAAGCAATTTTGCCCAGGGTCGTTAAAACAGGAAACGATGTAAAGCATCGCGCTAACTTTTTAGGCTGACTTTCAGACAAAAACTTAAATGTGACATAGATGATGGAATTTGTCTTTGCTAAGAGTAGAATTCAATAATATGCTGGAGTGGGGATAGAATTATTACCTGCATGCATTCTTTTCTATTCCCACAGTGTTTGCAAAGGCAATATTCCCCAAGGACGTAAAAACCGGAAGTGACGGCAAGCATCGAGTTTAGATTTAATGGTATCTAACCCTCTGGCTGCTGAGCGCAACTCAAGGACACGCTGCGGACAGTGAAGATCAAGATCAGACTGCACAAAACGTGCAGTCTGATCTTGGATCTACACTGTCCGATAAGGAGATATCTTTACCGCAAAAAATACCTTAGAAATAGTGAAATTTGGGTTTATTGCTGTCGGCTTGAAAGTTTCATTTAACTTATTTTGCAGGATAAGGGTTAAACAGACAGATAAGCTTTTTCTTTCCGTCGTTAGCCCTTCTACATTATAAGCCTGTTCTATTTTGTTTTCTTTGATCTCGATGTATAGCCTTTGCTCTCAAGTTCTTTGCGAAATAGACAATCGAAGCGGAAGGGCCTTGTTATGGAATATTTTCTCAGAACCTTTTCGAAAACTCCAAATAGGCTCTCCAGAGTTGAAAGCATCTGAAAACGAAAAATTCAAGAATAGTGCAAATGAATAGAAGTTCTTTGACAGGGAACAAAATATCGTTGGAAAAAGACACAATGCTGGTCACCAGCATTTTTTTCTTTTCCCATGATGTATCAAAAGTCTTCTTGCCCAGGGTCGTTAAAAAGTGGAATTGTTAAGTAAAGAGTTTGACTGCTAATTCAAATTAACGTACCTTAACAGCTAATCTTTCCGCCTGAAAAAAAAAAAATACCGGATCGGACAGTTTGGATCAAAGATCAGACTTCAGTTTTGGTCTATAATGTCTGCAAAAGCGCAATGATTCGTGCTTTGCAGCCTAAGAGTCAATTCGTAAACTGTATTCCACTGAACCAAGGTAAACAATGGAAATAACAGTGTCTAATGATCTACATATTAATTACTGAATGGAACTGGAAAACAATTAATTTGGAATTTAAAAAAAAAAAAAAAAAAGCAGATGACGACCAGACTGCACAGATGTGCAGGCCGATCTCGGCTCTACCCTCTTCACAAAAGACAATAGACGTCTGGATAACCAGGAAATGGGTTAATTTTCTTATCACTTTGATGTTGAACAGATGGAAATTCCACAGGAACTCAATGACATATCCTAAAATAGACGTAACATCGCAGCCAGACAAAGCTATCGCAGATTGAACTAGGGGTTGCTATCAGTCAATTTTCTGCAAGTCAAAGGACTAGTTTAGCTCATGATCAAGTCGGTTGTTAGTCAAAATGGATTTTTTATTGATCTGTAACTATATGATGACTTGCTTAGTATAATGCATCACGGAAATGTATCAAACCCCTTTTTGACATAGCATGGCTCACAAATATAAAGCCGATACATCTAACGACAAAAAGAGAAAAAAAAAAGATTGAGGCATCCAATATTTCACGGAATATCTTATATCGTACAAGATTTTAATGAAAACAAAGTTCGTATAGATCCTTATCCTAGAGAAATCGCATAAAAACCAGACATTCTACATTATTATACTGCAAAGAAATTTCTCGTGATCTGATTGGATAATATACCCCGAACATATATATATCATGTACACTGGCAAAACCAACGTAAAAGCAGTTTCCCTTTCGGGAGCCCCGTATACATGACTACACTATCAACACAACATCCAAATTGGCGGCGTCGATCAAGATTAACATCAAGATTATGCACCAAACTGCACGTTTTTCCAAGGTTTCGGTGACGTCAGTTTCCAGTGACGTCATTTTTCATTGAATTGGGGCACTCAGAAGGAAAATTCTACTTCGTCAGCGTACTCAATTTTTTAAACCAAAAAAACAGGTAAAATTCGCTTAACAAACGTTGGAATGGTAAAACTTTGCAGTATAATAAATTCGTTGTACGGTCAGGTGGCAGGGGACTTGGAAACTTGTTCACGGCTGTGGAGAATAATGTCGTCACCTCGCCTTCGGCTCGGGGCGACATGATTCACCACAGCCGTGAACAAGTTTCCAAGTCCCCAGCCACCTGACCGTACAACTAATAATGTAAACCAGTTGTTAAAAACATCCAAGTGAACTAATAAAAGGTAATACTAAATTAATCATGGATGGAAAGAACCTTATTTCCGCGTGTACTCATCATGGAGTGGCAATATTCATCATGGCGGTAAGTCGATTCGGAACCATTCAAACAACATCCTTACACCCATTTCGAATATTAACCCTAGGGCTGCTAAGCGCGAATCAAGGACCTTTTGCGGACATTGTAGATCAAGATCAGACTGCACAGAATGTGCAGTTTGATCTTGGATCTACACTGTCCGATATGGAGATATTTTCCTCCAAATATACCTTTAAAATGACAACATTTTGGTTTTTCCTTTCGGCTTGAAAGTTTCATTTCATTTATTTAGCAGGTTAAGGGTTAACTAAAAGAGCTATTTTTGGACAATCACTTTACTGAACCAAGTCATAGGAGTCATACTCTGAGAAAAGGGGGCTTTGGCATCTGCAAAAAGTATCGACTGAGGTCAGCCTGCGCAGCCCGCCCAGGCTTACCTCGGTCGAAGCATTGCTACACGTCAATTGTCTGCATATCAAAGGACCAGTCTGTTGTTATAGAAAATAGACGTTATGGATAATGTGATGACTTGCTGGGTACGATGCATCACGGAGATGTATTAAACCACACGTTGCCAAATCACGGCTAATAAAACAAGTTGGTTTCTTTACAAAAGAAGCCAGGAGAGGTCAGCATCAATGTTTTCAAACAGTTTATTGGCTTTTAATTTCAATATATTTTGGTACATGTAAACAAACAAGTAAAAAAGCCACCGCTTAGAAACGTCATATGCTTTACATGACGGTCATTTGACCTTCTTGTCGCGTTTTCAAGTCGCATGATCTTGTCCAGCGGTCTTCTTTCTCTTTTTTAACGAAATTCTTCTTATTTTTTCTTCTGCTTAGGTTTATTTGCTTAATCAAAAACTATAATTATTTGAGAGGTCATTTGCAGCCATGGCAAATTAATATAACAAATCTTTTCCGAAATTCGTCATATAAAAATAAACCACGTCTATTTCCTGTTTCGGTTTTTTGATTTCGCTTTATTTACAAAACCATGACGAAACAGACTGTGTATCAGAACAATTTCGCAAGAAAAATGGATTTAGACAGCAAATTCTGTGGCAGTCTGCCTTTTAAACTCACCACCGTTGGAGAGGTCTGATGAGCTCTCCAATGAAGCTACATGTACAGTATCATTGCATATCGTACCAAAGCTAGATACATCGCACCGAATGTGTACTGATAAAGGGAAAGTCAAAACTATTAGTTCTAACAATGACTCGTTTCCAGATGATTGTATCGACATCGAAATTTGATATCCTAAAATAGTTTTCTGCCAGAGAGAGCTAAACAGTTCAAATATTCATTTCAAAGTAATGCTGCTTGGTATGAAAAATGCACCAGTAAACTTCCAGATAAGCGTACCCTCCTTTTTCTGGTTTGAAAGGAATCGATGGATGGATGAATGGGTGATGTGCGTTTACGCGACAAAAACTTGAAATGCCATCTTGAAGCTTTTACAGATTTCTTAAAGAAAATTACGTTTTAAGCTCGCTTTTTATCTAATAACCAGCTGAATCCTGAGGTGGAATGACCCTTGGACACGAAGAAAATTTATAAAAAAAGCAAAAAGTATCAACCAAGGTCAGCCTGCGCGGACTGCGCAGGCTGACCTTGGTTGATACTTTTAGCAGATGTATTTAAACCTTTTTCTTTACCGAGCATGACGCAAACATTCTCGTCTTTTCCTGCTTGTGAAAAGCACTGTCACTCATATAGATGAGTCTTCACTGCTTATTGAATAGTAAACCAGGCAACAAAACTCAAATGACGGGGTTTGATTTAGAAATGATAGAAAATCATTGTGGTTCTTCTTGTCTTTTTGATATGTTGTACATGTTTGTTGTTTGTATATTGTCGTTGCTGTTGTTGTTTGTTTGGATATTGATTGTTGGTTGGTTTAAATATTGTTTGTTAGTTTTTTTTTTTTTGTTGTTAGTTTCTTTAACTGTTGTAGGTTGTTCGTTCGTTCGTTTGTCAGTTCGTTTGTTTGTTTGTAACTTCTTTTTGTATATATTCATTTTTTGTTGATGTTGTTGCTGATACTGAACGAAATAAAATGGCTATCAAGTATTTTCTTTTCTTCCCCGGATTTTTTTCAATTCACCCTTTTACCACAGAATCGTTCATCTTTGACCACACAATCCCGTGTTTTTACGACCATGAAATAGATAGCTTTGAAAACATTGTGGGAAAAGAAGAAAATGCTGGTAACCAGCATTTTCTCCTTTCCCACGATGTTTTCTACCCTTCCAAAAACATATTTCAATTTTTGTGTCACATTTTTTAATTTGGACAAGTGTAAAATTCTATCATTTGGTAAAGGATTAAAGCGTGGGACTGTTCGGTAAAGGGTAAAGAATTAAGACGATAAAACAATAAGTGTGTAAGGTGCATACGGACATTTTTTTCTAATATTTTCCCATTCCTGAAACAATTTGCAGCAGAAGACTTTAAAAATAGCATCAAATACTGATAATATCATAGCTTATAATCTTAGCTATGGTTAACTAGAGACATTTCCGCAAGTGCAGTTCTTCTCTCAGGGCTGAAAGTCGCATCTGCTTTGTATAAGTGGAAAAGCAACCAGAGGCCTTGTTGGAGTTTTAGGCAATGCACTGATTCCTAAACATCAGACACAAATGGGTAGGTTAACTGGTCTCTGTGACTAGGCTGAAAACATTTGACACTCCGTCAAAAACCAACCAAGAAAAAAAGCTTTGAAACTTGTACAATGTTTTATTATTATCATCTTTTTAACATGTAACTAACTCTCTCTCTCTCTCTCTCTCATAGAAAAAAAGAAAAGAATCAGATCATTAAAAAGTCATGTCTAGGTGGATGAAAAATTATATTTAACAGAGTCGATTAGTATCTGATAAGTCTTATCTTACGTCTCTTGGTGGTAGCATGAGGAACACTGCCGGACATGCCCCTTTGTAAATTTCTTGTAGATTTATGTTCATTTTGAGCAGTTATTTCGAATCTCCTCTTTCTCATTATAAGTCTCTCCTCGTCTGACAACTTCTTTGAAGCATTGTTAGGCTCAGAAGATGAACTACTTTTTCGTAGCCATATACATAGAGAATTGTTTGATTGGAGTTCCTGATTTGTGTTTGGAACTTGTTGACTGTGGGACTTCGAGCTTTTCTGGGGTGTCAAACCTGTCATTTGAGTGGTCGAGGAAGAGACTGGGTTACAAGTTGGTGTGTTACTGGCCTCAGACTGGCTTGTTTCCTTTTGAAAAAACATGGCTGCAGACATTCTTTTATTGCAAGCTTTTGGGGGTGTAATACACCTAAGTGTAGATTCTGGTGTGCCATTTGCTTGGTGTAACTTATCAATAACTTGTTTCTCTTCGGATTTCTTGTTACTCATTTCTTGTCTTGTTTTCTCACGATGAGGGATGGATGGTACATGTACATCGAAAGACTGACCTGTGAACAAAAACGAAATCATATCAGCCATAGATCTATATGTGAGGAAAATCTAGGTGCATGTCCATTTATATGTACACCTCCACAATCAAAATCAAACTAGACGAATTGAAATCGAAATTTCTGTGGATTTTTCTGAATAAATTCTCACAATAATCTGTGCAATAAGAAATGTCCATATTATTAATTGTGACTCGAGGTCTCTAAAAAGGGAGTTAATACATCTGCAAAACGTACGGCTTCATGTCAGCCTGTGCAGTTCGCACAGGCTGACACGAGTCTAAACTTTTTGCTAGGAGTAAATTTTCTGTATGTCGAAGGATCATTTTACCTCCAGATCCATCCAATTTTTAGACAAAACGGATGTTATTGATCTACAATAATATGATGACTTGGCTGGTATGATACATCCGGGATACGCATTAAACCACTTTTTGCCAGAGCATGGCACATTTATGAGGCATTGGAGCGGTTACATACCACAGTCTAAGAGATCCTCCTCATTAGGATTCATCTTGAGACAGTCATCTTTATTGTCTCTTTCGCCGTTCTCATTGTCTATTTTGTCATTCTCATGTTGTTTCTCATCGCTCTCATTTGTTCTGAAAATTACAAAATTTTATATATAACATTATGGTTTTGATGTTTCACTGTGAAAATGTTGGTTCTTTACTCTTTACTGTGATTAATAATGAAATGCTATGATTTCAATCTGTAAGGCTGATCCATATAAAGTTCCTCAACTTTTACAATGTATCTGTCAGTGTTCGACGATGATTATGTGGGAATGCAGCCAGTGGCTATGAAAGAAAATTGTGCGGAGTACTGGTAAAAGAGACTCCAGGAAAGCATGGATAGGTGCACTGGCCGCCGCAATATAACTGGAATAATGTTGAAAACGGCGTTAAACACCATACAATCAATCAGTCTGTCAGTGTTCATTTTTGATAACAATGGTGTAAAAAGTTCAATGTAATTCTAAAACTGTAATTCTAAAATCCTATTTTAGTAATAAAGGTTGTGGAAAAGAATTCTTTTTAGCATAAATAGCCTTATCTATGCCTATCATGTGACTAATTTCAAATAACATTAAGGGCATCTAAAGGAAAGTAAAGTGTGGATTTAATTAGAGGAAAGTGACTGAAAACGGAATAGCGCAATTTCGTACGAGATTTATCCAAGAAAAAAATACTTGGATTCAATTATACTTACGCAACAGTCTCTGTTTCCTGAACCGGTGATTTTTGTTGTTGAGAGATCTGCTGTAACTCAGGTGTCTCGTGTGTGGATACATTTGTTGTGGCGAACTGATCCTCTAAGGTCACATTACTGACTTGTTTGTCTTCGAAGGACGTATTTGTTACGTCTGAATAAAAACGATTATCAAGTTTAGTTTTAACTTCAATGACTGATTCGACTGTATTCATTTCTGAATTTTATCGTTTCATTTACTCTTTTCTTCATCATTTGTGCACTGACATCTATGTGAGCTACATGTACATCACATGAGATGGAGACAAAGGACGAGGGAAGTGAGATGAAAATAATCATGATAAATTTGGTGAAAGGAACAAAGGAATCATTGCAGCAAATGAAGAAATTGCTTGTAACAAAGATTTCCTGCATTCAAAACTGTCCTAAGAAGCTGTCTGTGCCTGTGATATGTACATGGTCTATTAAAGTTACAGCTAATTTGCTGATATTTTTATATCTACTATGATATTTCCTGGAATTATTCCTCTTGTTTTGCATTTTGTTATCACGTTTGGCCATCAGTCCTAAATCATTGCAATACAGTTTTATTTCAAAAGCACCAAGGAGTAGCATAGGGACTGTATTTAACGACATATAACGAAAATATTGCTCTAGACTAGCCATCTTAATGGAAATGACTTTCTATATCAGCCAGTCAGAAAGCTAGTCATAAAGTTTAGAAGTAAAATTGAATTTAGAAAGGTTTGGTGAATGTGACCCTTGATCAAAATACAGTACAAAAGACATTTAGATAGCATGTTTCATAAAAAAAAAAAAAAAAAAAAAAAAATTAGAAAAAAAAAAAAAAAAACAAATGTGTGAAATAAAATCGCCTTCAAAATTTTTCAAGCGAAAAGATCTTAACATTCGTACACGGGTGGTAAGTAACATGGCAGAAAACTGTTGTAAAACAGTACTAAATACTAAACAAACATGAATAAGTAAATATACCAGTATTAGTCTTGCTCTCTTCTGTAGAGCCAAGATCTGCCACGGTTGTCTCATATTCCGTTTTTCTCATTTGCTGAAGGTCAGAATCTGTCAAACTGTAAGACACAGACATAGGAACAGATAAGAATACAACGTCGAAAGGAATTGGAAAACAGAGAAAATATGAGTGATTGGACATAATTGGGAAAAAATGAAAAAAAAAAAAGACATATATGATTTGGTGAAAAAGAAAGGAAATGAACAACAAAGATAGATTTCAATAAAGATGAAAAGATAGGAAATTTATAACAAAGCTGTAAAGGAGACAAAATATGTAAGAACAAACAAATAAGAGAAAAAGATTTTCATAAACTAGCCATAAAAATTTTTTTATAACAATATGTAATGTTTGGTGGCCTTATTTATGTAAAAGAACGACAGAGGATGCATGTCTATAAACATTTGAAGTCCGAACAATTTTAGACTAATGTAATTCAATTAAAACTTCAGATAGGGGTGTTTCGGGAGCGTACAGATACCACAAGGTACAGGTGAAGCACTCACTGTATATCAAGGACAATACTGGGTGCCGTTGCAGTCAGTTCTAAAGTCTAAGACTAACAATCTGATTGCTAGAGACATAGCGCCTTGCCTCAGCTGACAGTCTGAGTTTAGAATTGGCACAAAGGTTGATGTTTACGGCTCTTGGAATCTATGCTGTCCTCTAGGGATATTCGAGCCAAGACATCCTTGAGTCTGCAAAACTTGGTCAAATAGTGGGATCTGTCTTTCAAAAATGTAAAAATCACCATGGGAAAAGGAGAAAATGCTGGCAACCAGCATTTTCTCCTTTTCCCACGATGTTTACAAAAGCTTTGTTCTTCATGTGGCAAAAGACTTAAGAATTATTCAAGTGGCTTACTTACAGATTTAAATTCCAGTCAGACATTGAATCTGTGACTGCATCATCTGATGTTGGTTTGTCGTGTTCGGGAGTTGTCTTTTCCAGTGTATTGTTTATGGCTATCTGGACATCGTGCGTCAACTGAGCATCAGGCAAGTAGTTGTCTTCTGTAGAAGATTCTTTATCTTCTTTTATGTGGTTATCTTCTGCTCGACGTTTAATTTCTCTATTAGTGGCCGCTGTAGTGCTGGCTTCAGTGTCGTCTAGGTATCTTTGCACAGATACAGAGAAATATCTGCAATCTAGATAATTTGGAAGAGAGCAATATTTGCACGGTCCACTGGAGTATTTCCCAGGACTTTTATAGGGATGGTAGCGTCTGTTTCTGCGTATAGCGCAGCAGTAAGAGGTCCGGCAGAGGATACGACGTGCAGTTTCCCTAAAAAGATAAAAAGTAACTATAAATATTACTGTTCTATGGTTTACTGGCGTAATTTGCTGATGAATGTCTACGTCTGTCTGATTTTACAGACTTAGAAATTCCTGCACAAATATACTGGCCTGTGCTTGTATATAAGGTATTGGATGACAAATTATGTAATTCTGTTAAGATCGCATTGAAAATTGAATTAGTCTAACTTGGTTTATTTTCTCAACACTTTGGCAAATAAAAGCAATGAATCCTTCATCAATTTCATTCTAATTTTAATTTTCAAAAAAATTCTAAATTTTGAAAGAAAACCATTTCTGATTGGCTAAACTAAATAATCTAACAAATCTGAAATTGTGAACTTTCTAAAATAAGAAATAAATTTAAATGGAATTCACAGTGGTAAGCCAATATGGACATTAGCCTGTTAGAAGGCGCTCTCTGTCATCATGTAAATGGTTTCAAACTAAATGATGCTAGAATGGTTATTGAAATGAATAGTTAGCTTTTTTTCAGGATATAAAGACAAAAATAGACTATTTACTCATACAGCTCTTAAGGAGAAGAAAAAATCAAATAGCATATCTATCAATAGAAATATGATAATTATCTTCACCGTATCAAGGAAATCATCAATACATATACAAACAAACAAACAAAAAATGAGACGGGTCAAACTCACTCTTGGGGCCAGAACCATAATGCAGATAAAGGATCTTGGCTTGTCCCCATGACCTCTCTCCTTGACACCACAATGAAGGTCATCAGCCATTGTCGTTCTGCTGATATCTGTTGTACCGATGTAAATCGGTTATATCCGACTGGTCGTCTGTACGGGTGAAACTGTCTGCCCTGTCTTCTTGTGTCCAAGTGATATACTGTTACTTGTCTGTAATAAATGAATAAATGTATAAATACAATAAAATAAATATATAAATAGATAAATGAATAAATAGCTGGCCTATCTCAGCCACTGCATGCATTTCTTCGCAATATTTCACATCCTTATCCCGATATCTTTGTCGAAGAAGCTAATTTACAATCAAACATCGACAAAATGGGTAAGTTGGTAATTGGTCGAGTTCAACCCATCAAAATCTGAATTTCTTGTAATATCTTGTGAACACACCTAGTCTTATTCTTTTAGGTCTTTTTCAAGTCGAATACCAGAATTCCGTCAGTTACAAGCCATAAACACATACAGTGCGGAACATTTTTTCTCTAGTGATTGGTCTTAGGACATTCATATTATTAAGTCCATGGGAAAAGCATGGAGAAGGGTTGGAATCATTCGGCACCTGTAAGAGTCTCTTAGTCATGTACCTCTTCAAAACGCCGAGCCCCGGTAGCTCAGTCGGTAGCGGACAGGACTTGAGAACGAACAGGGGGGTCGCTGGTTTGACCCCAGCTCGGCAAATTTCTTTCCGAGGATTGATGATAGTCAGTGCTACAGGATTCATTCCTCTCTTACCGCTGGCCATTGCCTCGGCGATGGTTATGTTGAACAGCAGCCAGTGGCTTGAAAAGAATATTGTGCAGAATACTAGTAAAAGTAATTGCAGGAAAGCATGGATAGATGCACTGGTAGCGCCATATAACTGAAATAATGTTGAAAACGGCGTTAAACACCATACCATCAATCAATTAAGCCATGCTTTGTGAAAAGGAGGCTTAATGCACTTGCAAAAAGTATCGACACAGGCCAGCCATTGCAGTCCGCCTAGGACCTGTGTCGAAACTTTTTCCTTTTGGTAATTTTTTGCATTTCCAAGGACCACTCTACCTCTTAATTCAGCCGTCTGTTAGACAAAATGGGTTTTATGGATCCATAACTACTGTATGTGATGACTGCTTGATACACTGCATCACGGAGATGCATTAAACACCCCTTTTTCAGAGCATGGCTCAGTTATTTTACAATTATCAGGAATATGTTAGATCTAATGTAAATCTAATACTTTTGTCGTCTGGCAAAGAGTTTCATCGATCGATGTTTACATTTCCTGATATTTCACTGAGTATGATTAGAGTTTAAAATAATAGAGGCCATACATGATCAGGGGCGTAGCTGGCCGAAAACAAACTATACGCAAAAGGAATATTGCAGGTATTCGAGTGACTTGAAGCACCAAGAGGGGGAAGGGGGATTTCCCACGAGTGTTTTGAATTGTAGAAGCTATTTGGTGGCCTTTTAGTGACGATGTTTTGGCAAAATTGTCTTTCTGGTTTTTTTTTAACGTAAGCGCATTTTTGCGTACATGCAACTACGTCTCCGATTAGTGCCTAGCGGCTGAAAATTCAGTGTAGACTTTAACAGGTTAAATTCATCTAACGAATCATGTGTCTTCTTACATGATCCTTGGTTTGTATTCACCAAACATTCTTTATTTCATTGTAAGTGATATTTTAGAAAATAAGGACACTTTTGATTGGCTAAATCATTTTGTTTAACCAATCAGAAGTTGTGTTACGTTCAAATTTAGAACGTTCTCGAGAACAAAAGTAAAAGTGAATTTAAGAATGGTTGGTGAACATAGGCCGAGGCCTGTACATTAAAGCGTTGTGGTAACAAAATAACCATGTAAAATTAAAGGTAAGAGAACACTGCTTTATAATAATAACAGTGATAATCATCATATCGTAAACTCTCCTAAACTACATAAAATGTGTGCCCGCCCAGCCCATGGTGGAACTGACTTACATGCAATGATACGTACGAGAGCAAAGATACATTGTATATCTGATCTCAGTTATAAAATTATTAGCCAAGCTTTACAGTAGCTTTCCACAACATAAACTTATTAACCAGGCTTTACAGTAGCTTTCCACAACCAACTATGTCGTCAAAAATGTATTGCTATGATGTAAAGCTGTAGAATAAACGGAGGGTTTATATGTAAAATATACTTTGGAGCCAAAGAGAAGAACTACTTAGCTATAAAAAAATTATTTTCTTTTCGAAACTTATATTTTATTTTATTATTATTATTATTATTATTATTATATGTTTTAATTGTATTAGCGTGGCATAAGATTAGATTTTTCTTTAAAGACAAATTTCATTAATGTTAGAAAACTTTCATCCCACCCACGTTCAACTCTATTACCGATTCTGCACTCTTCTTCTTTTTTATTTTTCCAAGTATCTCTTAGCCTTACTCTTATTTTTTTTTTACTGAAATATACAGATAATACTTACCTTTTGTTTGTCATCATTTCTGGTGCATGATTTGAATATATTCAATAGCAAATATATTAATTTTCGAGAGCTCAAAAAAGCGTGGCAACTTTGATCAAGTCAAAATAGCTACATGACGCGTTTCTGTGGAAACGACGTCAACTCTATGACGAAGGCGACGTAACGTCAGAACGCGATTTGATTGGTTGATACTACCTCACCTCCTTTCCAATCTCTTTCAAATCCCTATGCAAATTTTGTGTATGGCATGAATACTGGAAATATAAACTTGCTCTTGAACAGGAAGAATGTTATGGTGGCATATTTCTGCCACGAGATACGAGATAGCTATCATGATAATTTTAGTAAACTATCGCGATAAATTAAAAGTTTCCTGGAAATCTTATCAAGAAAGTGAAAAGTTTCTTGATAAAAGTATCACGATAAACTAATATTTTATCGCAAAATTTCTCAGCCGTGCTCGAAGCTGACATGCGAGATAAAACTATTGTGATATCTATAAATAGAAAATGCATCATTTGGATGAACTCGGTGGTTTTGACTTAAAGGGCAACTACAGCCAAAATCTCATTTTGGATATATGAATCCTTTAATGAAAACAATCTTAAAATTGAAAACCGTATTTCAATGTTATAAGCGAAAATGTGGTTGCACACCTGTGCGAGTTTGTGAAATCTGCAATAAACCGGATGTGACGCCACACTTATTTCGGCTTCTGTGTACTATTAATTTGCTCTGATACTGACTTTTTTTCTCACAGCCTTATCTTCCCTCATGTCGGGAGACGACTGTCGTATGCCGGGTGCCGAGTTTAAGCACTATTTCGAGCCAGGAGATGACTATTTATTCGCCAGTTTGCTGTCTGTCTGTCTGAACCGAATGACGTGGCTTAATATCAGATTTACCATTAATCCTCAACAGGTTAAATAAACCTTCATGCCGATTGCAAAATTTCGAATAGTGCTAGTTTTTGGAGATACAAAAATAGATATCTCCGTATTGGACACTGTACATAAGATCAGATTGCACGTTCTGTGCAGTCTGATCTTAATATACACTGTTCGGAAAAGGTCACTGAGTCGCGCTCAGCAGCATTGGGGCCCCACAGAAATTTAAATGAGGCAAGAAATCAATGGTGAATTCACTGTTGATTATCCATCTCTTTCATATGAGAGCGAGCGAGCGAGTGCGCGCGCGCGCGCGAGAGAGAGAGAGAGAGAGAGAGTTGGAGGGTAGTTAGAATAGAAATTCGACAAGCAGATTATGGGATTTTTTTTTTTTTTTATTTAAGATCGTATGAATGAGGAAAATACAAAAGTTATGACGTTAGACTTACCCATTTAACCTGTGTAAAATTCCAAATTCCATTCACATTTTATAAGAAAAAGGGCTCAATATGGTCGTGAAAACAAAAGAGTAACTTTGTACATGACATGTTTAGGACAAGTGCTTGTTAACCCCCAGCTGCAAGCCGGGCAAAAGAAATATGTGAGACCACAATGGTGCGATACCAACATCAAAGAGGCGCCGAATTAACCCTTTGCATTGATGGAACACACAATTCTTTTCGCAAAATAAAAAGTTGGCGCACTAAAATCTTGTGTAAAGTTTGTATGCAGTTATAAATTTTTAATTTACGCTGCATTTTTATGGTCAGCAATCTGCATCTGTTATCTGGTACATGATTACAGCGAGAAATACGGAAGAAGAGAGTTAAATAATTTTTGTCCACGTTGGTATTTCCGCTTAAATTTTACTCCTTTCATGTCTCAGTATGTAGGAAATGGACTGACCCTGTATTTTACAGACGATCAAAAACGTTTACTGCATGATATGGAGGGCAGGAAGGCAGGAAGGCAGGAGGCAATTCAGACAATCTTTTAACGTTGTTGTTGATGAAAGAAACAAATTTGAAATTGTGAAAAAAAAAAAAAAACACGTAGGAAAATAAATGAAGATCAAGTGAAAAAATAAAAAATGGATTTAACTTTAATAGCAAATTCAGGATGTGTGCTGGATTTGACATTGTTCGTGAATGTTAAAGAAAGGATACGATTTCTGAGGTAGATTAAGGCTTTTAATTCTTCCCAAGCTGAAGGAGACATGTAAAATGCTGACACTGATGGTGTAGATCAAGATCAGACTGCGCAGGATTTGTAGACCGTTCAATGATCGACGGTGTCCTATATTTGGTAGAAACAGCCTTAGAACTGTACTCGAATGACTTACTTTACACATTGCAACGTTCCTTCTTCCTTCTACCACCTAGTAGAAGAGAATTTTGGCATGTTTCAACTATCTTGAGTTATTATTTCTTTTTTATTTTTATCTATTAAAATTCGTTGATTAGGCAGTGGTATAATTGAAATAACTTCAAGAAATAAATTTCAAAATAGTTTTGTTTCCCACCAGAAGAATAACTTTTCCTTTTCACAAGTACTATCTCCACTAGGCTAATTCATTCAAAATTTCTTTCCTATGATTGTAGTAAGATGTAAGAGCGATAGAGGTGAAAATTCTGCAGTGCACAAGTGATTTAAACGTGATAAAGCGATTTACATCTTTACGAATTTCATGCAGTTTTTTCAGTTTTCTGCGTTAGTTCATATATAGCGACCATATCTTCTCCGTGACACTTGTAACGTCACGGCAAACTGCCGGAAGTCACGATTTTTTCAATTAGCGACTGTCAGACAGGTGAAAATCCGAAGTTTAAAACTCTATATCTCGTGAAGTAAGCATCACAGAACGCTAAAAAAAATTTTTTGTTAACATAACTCTAGTATAGTTTTATCCGATTTGGAAATGAAAACTTTGGTCTGGAGTTACCCTTTAATAAGATTGCAGTAAGTAAAATTTCGAATCATTAACATTTTTTTTTTTTTGTACCTTAATTGGTAAATTTTGATAATACTCGAAATGAACAGAGGTCTGTAAAATCACAAAGACGACTCGAAATGCCTCCTACGAACAACTTTAAAACCATCCATGGAAAAGGAGAATTCATAAGGTTGTAGACGAAGGTGTTCCGAAACTGTATCTAATTATAGGTACCATGAATGTCAGTTGTGGGCACGAAAGCAGAAAAAATCATGATAAGAGTTAGAATTATCGCGATATTTTTATCATGAAAATTTTTGTTTTATCACGATACTTCTCTTAAATTATCATGATAGCTATCTCGTATCTCGCGGCAGAAATATGCCACCATAGAATGTAGTACAAGATTTCATCAAGAAGAAAGGCTAACGCCACATTTTATTTGAAAAACATAAATGCATTTCTCTTTTTCTCTTTAATGCGCTATAAGAAATGTCAATTATAGATCTACCTGCCTCTTAATTTGACACTCTAAGCTTAATATCTAATTCGGAGGAAAAAACCCAGAGTTTCCTGGGGTACCCAAGGCCGTATACCCAGACCATTTAAAGTTCATATCTAATTCTAGATGAGCCATCCTCTCTGAAAAAGAAGCTTAAGATGGCTGCAAAAAGTATCGACCCAGTTCAGCCTGTGCAGTTCGTGCAGGTTGACCCGAATCGAAATTTTTTGCTTTTCCTAATTTTTCTGCATGTCAAAGGACCAGTCTACCTTAAGGTTCAATTGATTGTTGTAAAATACGTATGTTACGGATCCATAATTATGTGACGCCTTACTTGCAACAGGGAAATGCATTTAAGCCCCGTTTTGCCAGAGCATGACTCAGATTTAAAGACCAGTCATGTGACCGGCTAAAACATTCTGTCTCAGCCAATCTGATAATCCAGAATCGCGTTCAGAACGGTTTGTCAATACGCTCCGACGCTTTTGAGCTACCGAGGCTACGTCACTGAGTGGCTCCGCTTTTAAGTCTTGCTGAATCTCGAACCGATACATATGAACCAAGGGAAGTCATGAATAGATGATATATCGTCAACATAATTATGACAAAATTACAATAGCAGAGCACTGCCAAAGGGGGATTAATGCACCTACTTAATACATTTTACCAAGCAAGTACACAAATTCGTGGATGACCGAATATATTATGACGTACACAAGTCATTTGAAATGCAGCAAATTGACCAATAGTAAAAAGTTTCAAACCAGACAAGCCTACGCGGACTGCACAGACCAACCTGGATCGATACCCAGACCATTTAAAGTTCATATCTAATTCTAGATGAGCCATCCTCTCTGAAAAAGAAGCTTAAGATGGCTGCAAAAAGTATCGACCCAGTTCAGCCTGTGCAGTTCGTGCAGGTTGACCCGAATCGAAATTTTTTGCTTTTCCTAATTTTTCTGCATGTCAAAGGACCAGTCTACCTTAAGGTTCAATTGATTGTTGTAAAATACGTATGTTACGGATCCATAATTATGTGACGCCTTACTTGCAACAGGGAAATGCATTAAGCCCCGTTTTGCCAGAGCATGACTCAGATTTAAAGACCAGTCATGTGACCGGCTAAAACATTCTGTCTCAGCCAATCTGATAATCCAGAATCGCGTTCAGAACGGTTTGTCAGTACGCTCCGACGCTTTTGAGCTACCGAGGCTACGTCACTGAGTGGCTCCGCTTTTAAGTCTTGCTGAATCTCGAACCGATACATATGAACCAAGGGAAGTCATGAATAGATGATATGTCGTCAACATAATTATGACAAAATTACAATAGCAGAGCACTGCCAAAGGGGGATTAATGCACCTACTTAATACATTTTACCAAGCAAGTACACAAATTCGTGGATGACCGAATATATTATGACGTACACAAGTCATTTGAAATGCAGCAAATTGACCAATAGTAAAAAGTTTCAAACCAGACAAGCCTACGCGGACTGCACAGACCAACCTGGATCGATACTTTTTTGAAGATGCATTGAGCCCCCCCTTTTCACAGAGCATGATTTACTTGTTTCTTGTCACATTTTGGCGACATTTCACTTATTCATGTCTACCTAGAATTTCACACTCACGAGTTCGGAACTCGGCAGGACCTTGTCAAATAACACTTCAGTAAGATTAACACCGAACAACAAGGATGGGGGTGCGAATCTACGCCTTGAACATCGGGGCACCACGGACCTCTACTGTGTAATGTACTTGAGCGGCGCCATGGCAAAAAAAGGGTTATAATGCATGGCTGTGATGTATTATTCCAAACAAGTCATCACATAATTATGAATCCATAAATCTAGATGTCTAACAAGAGACTAAATCATCAGGGAGACTACTGGTCCTTTGGCACGCAGAAAATTTACAAATAGCAAAAACTTTTGACTAGGTAAGCTTGCTTGTGCTTGCATGAGTCGATATTTTTTTGTAAATTTATGCATTAAACCCCTTTTTTCACAGAGCAAGGCCCAGTTTTGTTTTATTACAGTTCCTCGTCAATAACAGACATCCCAGTAGTTAACGTACCTGACTTGTGACTTGGTGGTTTCGAGCTCGATTACCGGTTGAGGAAAATTCCCTTCCGGCGATTTTTCGCCTCTTACCTCTGATGCAGGTGAGATAAGTAGTCAGTGGCTTGTAAGGAAAGTTGTGTTAGTACTGGTATGAGAAAGCAAGAAAACACATGCGTAGACCTGTGCAATGACGGCCGTGATATGACCTAAGCAGGTAAAAAGGTGTTAAATTCCGATACAAACAAAATCCAATAAAAGTCAAGGTTTAACCTCGAGTGCACTTTGATATAACCGGTTTAATAAAAAAAGGAAACAGATGTTTTTTTTTTTTCCTCACTTTATGACTGTCCATCGTTGAAGTTTTACACACGATAAAAGCAATAGCTATCGGCGGTCACACTGCACGTGTTTTAAAGTTTAAATGATTGATTGATTGTATTGTATTGTGTTTAACGCCGTTTTCAACATTATTTCAGTTATATCGCGGCGGCAAGT
Source organism: Hippopus hippopus (assembly GCA_946811185.2). Classification (NCBI taxonomy): domain Eukaryota; kingdom Metazoa; phylum Mollusca; class Bivalvia; order Cardiida; family Cardiidae; genus Hippopus; species Hippopus hippopus. The sequence goes on along the minus strand of OX328098.1, from coordinate 54,377,594 downwards.
GCACCTATCCATGCTTTCCTTGAGTTTCTTTTACTAGTACTCCGCACAATGTTCTTTCCAAGCCACTGACTGCTTTCCAACATAACCATCGTCGAAACAATGGTCAGCGGTAACAGAGGAATAAATTCTGTCGCAATGACTATCATCAATCCTCGGAAAGAAATTGGCCGAGCCGGGGATCGAACCAGCCACCTCCTGTTCTCATGTCCTGTACGCTACCGACTCCGCTACCAGGGCTCAGCTTTAAGGGTTACAGGAAGATGTCGAAATTTTGGATAAATGTACCTCCGTGATGCATCATACCAGGCAAGTCGTAACATAATTATGGATCCGTAAACTCAGTTTTGTCTAATAACCCAATGAATCCTGAGGTAGAATGATCCTTGGACATGTAGAAAATTTAAAAAAAAAAAATGTAAAACGTTTCGACACAGGTAAGCCTGCGCGGACTGCACCGGCTGACCTGTATCGAAACTGTTTGCAAATGCATGAAGCCCCATTTTACAGAGCATGACTCAAAAATTCTTCTCTCTTCCTGATTTTCAAAAGCATTGTTACTTAGGGGAGACTGGGGAGAGTTGTTACATGGGGTAAGTTGTTACACTGCAAATAATTAGTTCATTACGTCATATTTGACGTGAACATGATGATTTTGATTGCCGCCACTTTTTATGGAGACCATGACGTTCTACAGTGCGAACAATTGATTCTGTGAGAAAAAAATCAATGTCGAGCCACGTAGATCTAGATCTATGTAAATTTCTAATTCATTTTAACTTTTTCGTTTTACGTGTTAACACCCGTTAAGATTAAAAGCATTTGCAATCGATAAACCAAAATGTGGCTCATATCAAAGAATTTGTCTCTAATAGCGAAGAAAACATTGTAGAAAGAGAGGAAAACGCTGGTCACTGGTATTTTCTTCTTTTCCCACAATGTTTTCAAAACCCTTCTAAATCTACCTTTAGGTCGTAAAAACACGGGATTATTTGGTGAAGGGTTTGAGGTTAAAACAATAAAAGAATGCCTGTGTGAGGATAATAAGCACATTTTATCTAACATTAATCGGCCGGGTCCGGTAGTGCAATCGGCATAGAAGACTTGAGAACAGGGGGTCGCTGGTTCGAATCTCTAGCTTGACAAATTTCTTTCCGGGGATGAAATCATATTGATCATTGTGACAGGATTCGTTTCTCTCTCATTTCTCTCTCATTTCTCTCTCATCGCTGATCATTGCTCCGACGATGGTTATGTAGAAAAGCCGGTGGCCTGGGAATAATATTTTGCGAAGTCATGGTTAAAATAAGTTTCTGGAAAGCCTGGACAAGTACACTGGCCTCGGCGATATAACTGAAATGATGTTGAAAACGGCGTTACACACCATACAAAGGTTTAATACACGATATTCTTCGGTAAAGGTTAACCCTTACCCAACAAAATAAGTGAAATGAAACTTTCAAACCGATAGAAAAAACTCATATTTTGCTTTTTCAAAAGTAATTTTTGGGGAAAGATATTTCCTTATCGGATAGTGAGGATCCAAGATCAGACCTCACATTTTGTGCAGTCTGATCTTGAGCTACGCTGTCCGCAAAAGGTCGTTGAGTCGCATTTAGTAGCCTAAAGGTTAAGATCTTATCCTCACACTGCTAAAAATCTTTGCGATGATAAACGAGGGACATTACCACAAGGACAACTCTTCTCTCACGGCTGAAAGTTGCATCTTCTTCGTATGTGAAAAAGCAGTTAGTGGCTTGAAAAGAGTCCTAGGCAAAGCACGGATAAAGAAACATCAGGCACAAAGCGTTAATTGAACTGGCCTCCGTGACCAGGGTGAAAACAGTTGAGCCATGACCTGGCCAAAACTTTTTCCTATTTTTCTGCACGTCAATGGAGCAGCTGACCTCACGATTCAGCCCTTGTTAGACAAAATGGACTTTATAGATTCATGATAATGTGATGATTTTTTCGGTATCACGCGTACAGGAGATGCATTAAGCCCCCTTTTTTCAAAGCGTGGCTCACTTGATAACACCGTTTAAAACCAACCAAGAAAACAAGCTTTGGTACTCGTACATTGTTTTATTATTAGCTTTTAAACGTGAAACTCTCTCTCTCTCTCTCTCTCTCTCTCTCTTTTTCTCTCTCTCTCTCTCTCTAATAAAGATAAAGAAAAAATCAGATCATTAAAAAGTCATATCTAGGTGGATGAAAACATATGTTTAACAGAGTCGATCAGTTACTGATAAGTCTTATCTTACGTCTCTTGGTGGTAACATGAGAAACACTGTTAGACACGCCCCTTTGTAAATTTCTTGTAGATTTCTCCCCATTTTCGGCAGTTATTCCAAATCTCCTCTTTCTCATTTTAAGTCTCTCCTCGTCTGACAACTTCTTTGAATCTTTATCAGGACCAGAAGATGAACTACTTTTGCGTAGCCACACACATAGAGAGTTGTTAGAATGAAGTTCCTGATTTGTGTTTGGAACTTGTTGACTATAGGACTTTCGAGTTTTGTTGGAATTCAAACCTGTCACTTGATTGGTCGAGGAAGAGAATGGGTTACAGTCAGTACAAGTTGGTGTGTGACTGGTCTCAGAATGGCTTGTTATTTCCTTCTGGAAAAACGTGGCTGCAGACATTCTTTTCTTATAAAGTTTTGGGGGTATAATAGCTCTAGTTGTAGATTCTGCTGTGTCGCTTGCTTGGTGTAACTCATCCGTTGCTTTGGTTTCCAAGGATCTCTTGTTACACACTTCTTCCTTTGTTTTTCCGCGGTGACCGACGGATGATACATGTACATGGAAAGACTGACCTGTCAACAAAAACAAAATCATATCAGTCATATATGTGAGAAAAAACTAGGTGCATGTCCGTTTATTTACCCCGCCGTAATCGAAATCAAACTAAACGAAATGATATTAGAATGTCCGTGGACCTTTCTAAATTCTTGGAATAATATGTGCAATAACAAACTTTTTATAATCTCGGTCATAGGCTTTTAGTATGTCAAAACGCTTTTATTTAAATTATCATTATATAGGCTTTCTCCAGACATACCGAAAAACTTGTAGACCTGAAAGTCCAGGTAGGGAGAATACAAAGAAAAATTAAGTGTCATAATTATTTGTTGATATGTAAGAAGTTAAAGCTATTTTTCAGCAGTAAAATAATTTCATATCGAAAGAATGAACAGCCTGATCTTGTACTAAAATTACCATATAGTGTGTGATGTAATCTGACAAAAATAGGATTGGAACTGAACAGTCTAAATCTGAATGTATTAAATGGACTGAAATGTCCATATTATTTATGTGAGTCATGCTCTGTGAAATGGGGGCTTAATGAATCTGCAAAAAGTACTGCGGCATGTCAGCCTGCGCAGTTAGCACTGGCTGACATGGTTCGAAACTTTTTGCTAATAGTAAATTTTTATGCATATTGAAGGACCATTTTACATCCATTCCAGATCCAGTCGATTGGATTCCAAACACCCATAATAATATGAATTGCTTGGTATAATGCATCAAGGAGATGCATTAAATCCCCTTTTGCCAAAGCGTGACTCATTTATGTAGCACTTGAACGGTTACGTACCACAGTCCAAGAGTTCCTCCTTTGTAGGGCTCATCTTACAACAATCATCTTCAGTGTCTGTTTTGTTATCCTCAATCTCTATTTTGTCATTCATATGTTGTTTCTCATCGATCTCTTTTGTTCTGAAATTTACAATATGTATGTAAAATTATGGTTTTGTTGCTTTTCTGTGAAAATTTTATTTCTTTACTCTTTTCTGTAATTGATAATGAAAAAATATGATTTCAATCTGTAAGGATGATCTATGTAAAGTTCTTCAACGTCTCAAATTCATCTTTCAGTCTTATCTTTTTTTAAAACAATGATATAAACAGTTCATTGCAAATGTCATTCTTAAACTAATTCTAAAATCCTATTAAGTAATAAAAATTTTTGAAAATCATTCCTTTTAACATATAAAGCTTTATTTAGACCTATCATGTGAGTAATTTTTAATAACATGGAGGGCATCTAAAGGTTAGGGAAATGTGTACCTAATAAGAGGAAAATTATTGGAAACGGAATAGCGCAGTATTGTACGAGATTTATCAAGAAAGAAACATGGAGTCAATTACACTAACGCAACAGCCTCTGTGTCCTTAACTAGTGCTTTGTGTTGTTGAGAGATCTGCTGTAACTCAGTTATCTCGTGTGTGGATACATTTGTTGTGGCAAATTGATCCTCTGAGGTCACGTTATTCATTTGTTTGTGGTCGAAGGATGTAATGGTTGTAACGTCTGAATACAGAAAAAAAACCAAGCGTTTATTGAGTGCAGTTTTAAATTCATTGATCGATTCGACTGCATTCTTTTCCTAATTTTATCGTTTCATTCACTCTTTTCTGCATCATTTCTGCACTGACAGAACATGAAGTGGACATAAAGTATTTGAGATGGAACGAATCATAATAAATTTGATAAAAAGGAACAAACGAATCATTGCACAAAATTAAGAAACTGTTTTAAAAAGCTATCTCCGCCTGTGGTATGCCCATGCTTTATTAAAGTTACCGCTAACTTGGTTATGTTTTTATTTCTTCTATTATATTGCCTGGAATTTTGTTTTGCATTCTGTCATCACTTTTGGCCATTGGTCAGTATTCTTAAATCATTACCAGACAGTTTTATTTCAGAACCACCAAGGACTAGCAAAGATGTCGAATTTAACGGCATATAGCGAAAATATTGTTCTAGACGAGCCATCTAATTGGAAGGGACTTTCTGTATCAGCCAATCAGAGGCTAGTCATTGACTCTAGAATTAAAGTTGAATTTAGAACGGTTTGGTGAGTACGACCCTTGGTCTGAACAATTACAATACAAGAGACATTCAGAACACATGTTCAACTAAACGCAACAAAAAAGAAGATGAAAAAAAAAAAAAAAAAAAAAAACTTTGCAGGAAAAAAGAACATGAGAAAAGGAAAATGTTGTCATAAAATCGTCTTCAATTTTTTTCAGACGAAAAGATGTTAACATTCATACACGTGTGGAAATAAAATGGCAAAAACGCTGCTGTAGAACAGCACTAAATACTAGACAAGCATGAACAAGTAAATGTACCAGTATTAGTCCTGCTCTCTACTATAGAGCCAACATCTGCCACAGTTCTCTCACATTCCAGTTTTCTCATTTGCTGAGGATCAGATTCTGTCAAACTATACGACATAGACATAGAAACAGATAAGAAAAGACAAATAGAAACGAACACGAAAGCAGAGAAAATATGTGTGATCGGAAAGGGAACAAGTGAAATACTAAAAGATAAATATGAGTTTGTTGAAAAGGAAAGGAAAAGAATAACGAAGATGGATTTAAGTAAAAAAAAAATATCAGAAATAAATAATAAAGCTGTAAATGAGACAAAATTCGTAAAAACAAACAAAGAAGAGGGACAGATTCTCATAAACCAGACATCTTAATTTTTTTATTACAATGTAATGTTTGATGGCCTTATTTATGGGGGAACAAAAAACAGAGAAGTACAATGTGATATATGTAAACATTTGCACAGGAAGTCGGAACACTTTTTTACCAATATAATCTAATTGCATCCAGATTTTCATAAACTAGCCATCAAAGATTTTCTATAATAATATGAGCTGTTTGATGGCCTTAATAAAAAGCACAGAGAATTCATTTCTACGAACATTTGAACAGAAAAGCCGATCTATTTTAGACAACTACAATCCAATTATAAATTCAGATAGGAGTGTTTAGCAAGCGCACAAATAACCAAATGGTACAGGTACAGCATTCATTGCATATTGAGAGCAATATTGGGTGCCCTTCCAATCAAATCTAGTTTTAAGACTAACAGTCTGGTTGCCATAGACAGAACACCTTGCCTAAGCTGACAAGTCTGAATTTAGAATTGGAACAAAGGTTGGTGTATATGCCCCTGGAATCTATACTGTCCACGTGGGATATTCATGCCAAATCATTATTGAGCTTGCATTACTACGTCGTTTACCAGATGCCATGGTTTCAGACTGATCCAAACTGAAAGTGTTTGCAGATGTACAAATTGAACGTTGCCCAAATGGTGGTATCTGTCTTTTGAAAATGTAGCAAAACATTGTGGGAAAAGGAGAAAATGTTGGTTACCAGCATTTTTTCCTTTTCCCACAATGTTTACAAAAGTTTTGTCCTTCATTTGGTAAAGAGTTAAAGTATTATTCAATTGGTCAACTTACATATTTAAATTCCAGTCAGCCATTGAATCTGTGACTGCATCATCTGATGTTGGTTTGTCGAATTCGGGAGTTGTCGTTTCCGGTGTTTTGTTTATGGTTATCTGGGCATCGTGCGTCAATTGAGCATTAGGCAAGTGGTTATCTTCTTTAGAAGATTCCATTTCTTTAGGCACCAGGTTATCTCTTGCTAGACATTCAATTTCTTTATCATTGGCCACTGCAGTGCTGGCTTCAGCGTCGTCAAGGTATCTTCGGACAGATACAGAGAAGTATCTGCAATCTAGATAAACTGGAAGAGAGCAACATTTGCACGGTCCACTGGAGTATTTCCCAGGTCTTTTGTAGGGATGGAAGCGTCTATTTCTGTGTATAATGTGGCAGTAAGAGGTCCGAGGGAGGATGCGAGGCGCAGTTTCCCTGAAAAATGAAAGGTAAAGATAAGTATTACTGTTCTATGGTATAATGGTATGATTTGCTGATAGATGTCTACGTCTCAGTTTACAGACATAAAAGTCCCGGTACAAGTAGAGAGGCTTTTATTTGTACATGATGTATTTAGTGACAAATCATGTATTTCTGCTAAGATCGCATTTAAAATTGAATAATTGGTGACAAATCATGTAATTATGCAAAGATCGCATTGAAGATTGAATAAGTTTATTTATTAATACATATATAGATTTATATCTTAACACTATGGCAAATTAAAACAGTGAATCTTTTATCAATTTCATTTGAATTGTAATTTTCAATAACTTTCTGTATTGTTAAAGAAAACCATTTCTGATTGGCTAAACTAAAAACTTTAGACAACCAAAAATTGTGTTACTTTCTTAAATAAGAATAAATCAAAATTCAATGTAGGATGCTTGGTGAATATGGACATAAGCCCTTTAGAAGGCCTTGTCTGACATTGTATAGATGGTTTCAAACTAAATGATGTTAGTACTGTCTTTTAGAATATAAACATAAAAATAGATTATTTACGCATACAGCTCTGAAGGAGAAGGAAAAAAAAATGTGCATATCTATCAATAGAAATATGATAACTATCTCAACCATAACAAAGGAAACATCAAAACACACACACACAGACGGATCAAACTCACTCTTGGGGCCAGAACCATGATGCAGACGAAGAACCTTGGCTTGTCCCCATGACCTCTCTCCTTGACACCACAATGAAGGTCATCAGCAATTGTCGTGCTGCTGATCTCTGTGGTACCATTGTAAATCGGTCATATCCGACTGGTCGTCTGTACGGGTGAAAGTGTCTGTCCTGTCTTCTTGTGTCCACGTGATATACTGTAACTTGTCTGTAATTAACACGATAATGAATGAATATATAAATGAATCAGTAAATAAGTAAACAAAATCAATCGACCAATCAATCAATCAATCCTTGTAATAAGATGTAACTTGTTAAAAATACACAAATAAATAAATAAACAAACAGAGAGATAAATGAATAAAAAGTTGAGCTATCTTAGCCGCTGCAAGCATTTCTTTGCAATATTTTATCTTCATCTAGATAGAGTTGTCGATGGAAAGAAAGGTACTAATTTACAGGTAAACATGGACAAAATTATGCGGTTGGTTAGATAGTTGTTGGCCAAGTTCAACCGTTCAAAGTCTGAATCTCCTGTAGTGTCTCTTAAACGCACGTAGCCCATTTATTCATTTTTTCACGTCAAATACCGAATTCTGTCACTTACAAGCCTTAAACACATACAGTGTAGAATATTTTCTCTCTAATAATTGATTTTGGGACATACATATCAGAAAATCTATGGGAAAAGCATGGAAAAAGATTGGAATCATTCGGCATCTGTAAACGTGCCTTGATGGTGTCCCTCTCATAAACAGCCAAGCCATGATGTATGAAAAGACGGTAAAATGCATCGGAAAAAAGTATCGACACAGGTAACACTGCGCAATCCGTGCAGAGTGACCTGTGTCGAAATATTTCCTTTTTAGGAAATGTTCTGCTTCACCAAGGACCATTCTACCTCGTTATTTAGCCAGTTGCTACACAAATTGATTTCATGGATCCATAATTATGTGATGACTAGCGCGGTATTCTGCATGACAGAAAAGCATTAAACCTCCCTTTGCCAGAAGATGGCTCAGTTATTTTCCGTTTATCAGGAATATGGTAGATCTAATGTAGATCTAATAGTTTTGTCGTCAATTAGAGTTTCATCGATCGATGTATCCCTTTCCTTATATTTCACTGAGTTTGATCAAAGTTTAAAGTAAAGGATGTGACACATAAACGGGCTGTTGCTAGCCCAATTTATCGTATACGCAAAAGTAATACCGAAAGTATTACCGAGACGTGAAGCACCGCGAGAGGGGACAGGATTTCCCAGAAGGGTCAGGCCACCTCACCAGAAAATGTTCGATTGGTTGACTGATTGATTGAATGGTGTTTTATGCCGCTTTCAACATTATTTCAGTCAAATCACGGAGACAGCTCACATATTCTCGTATTTCCTGAGTTCATCAGTATTGTGCTGGGGCTCTAAGGTGTCTTGCCTAAAGACAGTCCCAGGAAAGATCCAGTGGATCCAGTGGGGCTCAGACCCGGGGCTTAAAGGTCATGAGTCCTACTCTTTATCACTCTGCGACGCAGGATCCCTAGAAAATTTCTGAATTGTAGAAGGCAGTAAGTGGCCCTTGGTGACATTGTTTTTTGGCAAAATTGACTTTCTTTTCCCATTTGCAAAGTGTATACAAATGTGTTTTTGTGCACAGCTACATCCTAGATTAGTGCCTAGGGGCCGACAATACAGTGTAGACTTTTACGGGTCGATTCATCTATAGAATCGTGCTTCTTCTAACAGGATCCTGGGTCGTATATACAAACTTTTCTTAATTTCATTTTAAGTCTGATTCTAGATTTACAGAGTAACGACACTTCTGATTGGCTAGATCATTTAGTTTAGCCTATCAGAAGTTGTGTTACGCTCCACTTTAGAAAATTCTCGAGAACAAAACTAAGGATGGATGTAAGAATAGTTGGTGAATACAGGCCAAAGTCTGCACATTAAGCATTGTGGTAACACAATAACCATGTAAGATTAAAGGCAAGAGGTCAATAATAATGATAATAAAGTAATAATTATAATAACATCCCAGACTACATATATTTGCGCCCGAGCAACCGATAAGGGAACAGACTTGCATCCAATTCATACCTACGAGAGGAAAGATATATCTGATCTCAGTTATATATATATAAACCAAGCTTTACAATAGCTTTCCACAACCAACCATGTCGTCAAAAATGTATTGTTGTGATATAACGCTGTAAAATAAATGGTGGGTTTGTATGTAAGATATAGTGTGAAGCCAAAAGAGAAAAGTTACTTAACTTAAAAGAAAATGTTGATGTTGTTTTGTTGGAAGCTTACATTTTATTTTTTATAAATTTCTTTTTCCATGTTGATTGTTATTAGCGAACATGATTTTTTTTTTTTTTTTTTTAAATGATTTCGATTGTGCTAGAAAATTTTCATCCCACCCACGTTTAACTCTATCACCGATTCTGCACTCTTTTTCTTTTTCATTTTACAATGTATCTCTTTGCCACATTCTTAAACTTTTTTTACTGAAATATAGAGAGAGTATTTACCTTTTGTTCGTCATCATTTCTGGTGCATGATTTGAATGTGTTCAATTGCAATTAAATAATTTTCGAGAGCTCAAAAAAGCGTGGCAACTTTGATCAAGTCAAAATGGCTACACGCTGCGTATCTGTGGAAACGACGTCAACTCTATGACGAAGGCGACGTAACTTCATAACGCGATTTGATTGGTTAATATTACCGCTCCTCATTTTTGATCCCTTTCAAATTTCTATGCAAATTCAAACAACGTGTGTAAAATATGGATACAGGAAATATTGTTTTGTTCTTGAACAGGAAGAATGGAAAAAAAATTTTTTTTCTTCAAGAAGAAAGGCTAATGCCAAATACTATTTGAAAAACATAAATGTATTTTTCTTTTTCGTACGCTGTAAAAATGTCCTTTATAGATCTACGTGCCTTCAAATTTAACGCTCTAACCTTAAATATCTACTTGGGAGAAAGAAACCCATAGTTTCCTGGGGTACCCGAGGCCATATACTGTATCTGGACCTTTTGAATATCATTTCTAATTAAAAATAATCTATGCTCTGTGAAAAGGGGGCTTAATGCATGTGCTGAAAGTATCGATTCAGGTCAGCCTGCGTAGTCCGCGAAGGCTAACCTGAATGGAAACTTTTTGCTTTTCCTAAATTTTCTGCATGTCAAAGGACCAGTCTACCTAAGGAGTCAGTCGGTTGTTATAAACAATGGATGTCATGGATCCATAATTATGTGACGAATCTGGCTACTTGGTATCATGCATCAGGGAAATGCATTAAGCCCCCTTTTGCCAGAGCATCGTTCAGATTCAAGGATCAGCCGTGTGACCGGCAAAAACATTCTGTCTCAGCCAATCTGATAAGCAAGAACAACATTAAAAAATGTTGGTCAGTACGACCCCGACGCTTTTAAGTCATCGAATTGCCTCGTTCTTATTTCTTTTTTACTGAAATATAGAGAGAGTATTTACCTTTTGTTTGTCATCATTTCTGGTGCATGATTTGAATATGTTCAATTCCAATTGATTGATTTTCGAGAGCTCAAAAAAGCGTGGCAACTTTGATCAAGTCAAAATGGCTACACGCTGCGTATCTGTGGAAACGACGTCAACTCTATGACGAAGGCGACGTAACTTCATAACGCGATTTGATTGGTTAATATTACCGCTCCTCATTTTTGATCTCTTTCAAATTTCTATGCAAATTCAAACAACGTGTGTATGATATGGATACAGGAAATTTTGTTTTGTTCTTGAACAGGAAGAGTAGAAAAGAAGATTTCTTCAAGAAGAAAGGCTAATGCCAAATACTAGTATTATTTGAAAAACATAAATGTATTTTTCTTTTTCGTACGCTGTAAAAATGTCCTTTATAGATCTACGTGCCTTCAAATTTAACGCTCTAACCTTAAATATCTACTTGGGAGAAAGAAACCCATAGTTTCCTGGGGTACCCGAGGCCATATACTGTATCTGGACCTTTTGAATATCATTTCTAATTAAAAATAATCTATGCTCTGTGAAAAGGGGGCTTAATACATGTGCTGAAAGTATCGATTCAGGTCAGCCTGCGTAGTCCGCGAAGGCTAACCTGAATGGAAACTTTTTGCTTTTCCTAAATTTTCTGCATGTCAAAGGACCAGTCTACCTAAGGAGTCAGTCGGTTGTTATTAATGTAGGTTTCCATAATACATTTTACCAAGCAAGTAATCACATGAATCTTGTGTACCTATGAAGGAAATTTTGTAAATTAACCGAATGAATCATGAGGTACACTGGTCCTTTGACACGCAGAAAAATGGCCAATAGCAAAAAGTTTCAACCCAGGTCAGCCTGCACAGGCCATTCTGGGTGGATACCTTTTTTTTTTTTTTTTTTTTTTTTTTTTTTTATGATGCATTAAGCCCCTTTTTCAAAGAGCATGGCTGACTTTTATTTTTGTCGTCTTTGGGCGACATTTCAGGTATTCGTGACTATCTAAAGTTCCACACGTAAGAGCTCGAAACTTGGCAGGACCTTGTCAAATATCACTTTGGTAAGGTTAGCGCCGACAACAAGGATGGGCATGAGAATCTACGCCTTGAGCACGAAGGCACTAAGGACCTATAATGTATAATGTACATAGCGGCGCTATGGTAAGGGGAGTTTAATTCGTCACTGTGATGCATTATTCCAAGCAAGTCATCACATGATTATGAATTTGTCTGACAAGCGACCAACTCATTAGGCAGACTGGCCCTTTGATACGCAGGAAATTACAAATAGTAAAAAGTTTATAACAGATCAGCCTGCTTGTACCGACAGGAGCCGATATTTTTGGTAAATGCATTAAACCCCTTTTCACAGAGCATGACCAGGTCTTGCTTATTAAAGTTCCTAGTCAATAACAGTCAGCCCGGCCTGGTAGCCTAAAAGTAGTCGGTGGCTTGGAGAGAAAGTTGTGTTAGTATTGGTATGAGAAAGCCAGGAAACACATGCGAAGGTGCATTTACCACACTGCACCTCCTTGATACATTATATCAAGAAGTCATCACATAATTATGGACATGTTAAAATCCATTTTGTCTAACAAACTGCTGAATCCTGAAGTAGCATGATCCTTGAACATGCAGAAAATTTACCAGAAGCAAAAGTTTTGACAATGGTCAGCCTACGCGGACTGCACAGGCTGACCTTGGTCGATACTTTTTGCAAATGCATTAAATTCCCTTTTTCATGGGCATGGCTTAAATATTCAGGTTTTTTCCTGATTGTAAAAAGCTTTGTTACCAATGTAGTTAGGTCTTCACTGCTTATTGAACCATTCACCAGACAACAAAACCTTAAATATGTCCACATTGTAAGCATTTGAAGGTCACAAATCAGACATGACTCAAATGATGGAATTTGGTTTAGAAAGTCATTGTGGTTCTTCTTGTCTCGTTGTTAGTTTGTTGTTGTTGTTTTTTGTTTCATTTGCTTTGATTGTTGTTGTAGTTGTTTGTTTGTAACTGTCAAGGTCATATGAGTCACTTTTAGTATAACTTTGCAGAATTGTCAACCACATATATACTATGTGTCACACACAAGAACTTTAGCCGTAGATTAAAAGTCAAGGTCAAGGCAAGGACAGATGTCTTTGTAAGTGTTGTGTCCATAATACATGTTCAGATGCACAACTCACAAGAAAAGGTTACTATTTTCGGGGGCATCGGTCACTTCTCACTGGCACGTCTTCTTGTTGTTGTCGCTGCTTCTGAAGAAATAGAAAAAAATGTTGGCAAGCATTTTCTGTTCTGCCCACAATCTTTTCAATACAACCTTTCACCTAAGAATCGTAATTTTTAATCACGGATTACTTGGTAAAGGGTTAAGGGTTAAGGCAATAAAAGACTGAGAGTATAAGGTCCAGACGAACATTTTTTTCTAGTATTTAATATTTCCTGAAACAGTTTGGGGCAGAGGGCTTTGAAAATAGTATCAAATACTGACAATACCATGACACTAATTTAAAACTTACTAGACGACAAAATTAAACTCTTAGCATGCTTAATAAGTGAAATGACACTTTTAAGCCGAGAGTAAAATAGTGAGACCCCACATTTGACTATTTCTAAGGTAGTCTTTGAGGGGGAAATTATCTCCTGATCGGACTCTGTAGATCCAAGATCAGACTGCACGTTCTGTGTAGTCTGATCATGATCTACATTGTCCGCCAAAATTGCGCCAGTTGTGCTTATCAGCCTAGGGGCTAAGACTCGTCTCGATTCAAAACATTGCAATCGATAAACCAAAATGTGGCTCAAATCAAAGAATTTGTCTCTAATAGCGAAGAAAACATTGTGGGAAGAGAAGAAAAAGCTGATCACCGGTATTTTCATCTTTTCCCACAATATTTACAAAACCCTTTTATCTTAAAGTCGTTAAAACACGGGATTATTTAGTACAGGGTGAGGCGTTAAAACAAGAATAGAATGCATGTGAAGGATAGTACAAGCGCATTTTGTCTAACATTAATCGGCCGGGTCCCGTAAGACAGTCGGCACACAGGACTTGAGACCAGCAGATCGCCGGTTCGAATCTCCAGCTTGATGAATTCCTTTCTAGGCATGAAGCTTAATGGTTAAGACTTACCCTGATCCAAAGCAATTGCAATCGATAAGCATAATGTGGCTCAGTAAAAGAATTTGTCTCTGATAGCTAAAAAATATTGTGGAAAGAAAAGAAAACGCTTGTCACCAGCATTTTCCTCTTTTCCCATAATGTTATCAAAACCCGTTTATCTTAAGGTGGTAAAAACACGGGATTATTTGATAAAGGGCTAATTACTCTCTGGGGTTAAAAACAATAAAAAAATGACTGTGTAACGTTCATACGTACACTTTATCGGGCGAGTCCGGTAGCGCAGTGGGTAGCATACAGGGCCTAAGACCGGGGGGGGGGAGTGCTGGTTCGAGTCTCTAGCTTAGCGAATTATCTTTCGGGGATTGAGTGACGTTAGTCATTGAGAAAGGATTTATTTCTCTCTCATCGCTGATTATTATTCCGACGATGGTTACGTAGGAAAGCAGCCAGTGGCTTGGGAAGAATATTGTGCGAAGTCATGGTTAAAAAAAAAACTACTGGAAAGCATGCACAAGTGCACTGGCTACGGCGATATAACTGAAATGATGTTGAAAACCGTGTTACACACCATACAAACAAAGAAGGTTTAATACACGATATTCTTTGGTAAATGTTAACCCTTACCCAACAAAATAAGTGAAATGAAACTTTCAAACCGATTAAAAAAATCTCATATTTTGTTTTTTCAAAGGTAATTTTTGGGAAAAGATATCTCCTTATAGGAGAGTGAGGATCCAAGATCAGACCTCACATTCTGTGCAGCCTGATCTTGAGCTACGCTGTCCGCAAAAGGTCCTTGAGTCGCATATAGAAGCCTGAAGGTTAGGATCTTATGCTCATACTGCTAAAAATCTTTGCGATGATTAACGAGGGACATTACCACGAGGACAACTCTTCTCTCACGGCTGAAAGTCGCATCTTCTTCGTATGTGAAAAAGCAGTCAGTGGCTTGAAGAGTTTTAGGCAAAGCACGGATAAAGAAACATCAGACACAAATCGTTAATTGAACTGGCCTCCGTGACCAGGGTGAAAACAGTTGAGTCATGGGCTCTATGGAAAAGGGGCTCAATGCATCTGCTAAAAGTATCGACCAAGGTCAGCCTGACCTGGGCCGAAACTTTTTCCTATTGGTCAATTTTCTGCATGTCAATGGAGCAGATGACCTCATGATTCAGCCCTTGTTAGAGAAAATGGACTTTAAAGATCCACGATAATGTGATGATTTGCTCGGTATCACGCATACAGGAGATGCATTAAGCCCCCTTTTTCCAAAGCATTGCTTCGTTGATAACACCGTTTAAAAACCAACCAAGAAAACAAGTTTTGGTACTCGTACACTGGTTTATTATTAGCTCTTAAGCATGAAACTCTCCAACTCTCTAACTCTCTCTCTCTCTCTTTCTCTTAGAGATAAAGAAAAAATCAGATCATTAAAAAGTCATGTCTGGTGGATGAAACCATATGTTTAACAGAGTCGATTACTATCTGTTAAGTCTTATCTTACGTCTTTTGATGCTGACATGAGGAACACTGCCAGACTGGTCTCTTTGTGAATTTATTGTAGATTTCTCTTCATTTTGTGCTGTTATTCCAAATCTCCTCTTTCTCATTTTAAGTCTCTCCTCATCTGACAATTTCTTTGAAGCATTGTTAGGCTCAGAAGATGAACTACTTTTCCGTAGCCATATGCATAGAGAATTATTTGAATGGAGTTCCTGATTTGTGTTTGGCACTTGTTGACTGGAGAACTTCTGGCTTTTCTTGGGAGTCAAACCTGTCACTTCAGTGGTCGAGGAAGAGTTTAGGTTACAGTCAGTAAATGTCGGTGTGTTACAGGCCTCAGACTGGCTTG
Source organism: Hippopus hippopus (assembly GCA_946811185.2). NCBI lineage: Eukaryota > Metazoa > Mollusca > Bivalvia > Cardiida > Cardiidae > Hippopus > Hippopus hippopus. Next base: position 54,361,736 of record OX328098.1, on the reverse strand, counting down.
TTTCCTTTTGGAAAAACATGGCAGCAGACATTCTTTTCTTGCAAGCTTTCGGGGGTACAATACACTTAAGTGTAGATTCTGATGTGCCGTTTGTTTGGTGTAACTCATCAATAGCTTGTTTATCCACAGATGTCTTCTTACTCATGTCTTCCTTTGTTTTCTCAAGATGATCGATGGATAATGCATGGAAAGACTGATCTGCAAACATAAAAATTATATGTCAGTGTATATAAGGAAAATTTAGGTGCGTGTCCATTTATTTTTACCACCCAATCATAATCAAACTAGACAGACTGACTTTAAACTTTCTGTGGACTTTTTTTTCGGAAGTCTTGCAATAATCTGTGCAATAATACACTTTTTTAGTATCTATGTATATTGGCTGTTGGTATGCAAAGCTTAATCTATTAGCATATAGGCTCTCTTCAGACATACCAAAAAACTGGCAGACATGAAAGTTCAAGTGAGAAGAATATGAAGAAAAAGAAAATGTCATTATTGATATGTAAAAGAGTACGTTCTTTTTCTGCAGTAGAATAAACTTAACCTGAGAGAATGTATAGCCTGATCTTGGACTAAAACTTCTAAATAATTTGTGATGTAATCTAACGAAAACAGTATTGGAACTGAACAATCTGAATCTGAGTGTGTTAAATAGACTTAAATGTCCATGTATTAATTATAAGGCATGCTCTGTAAAAAGGGGGGTTAATGCATCTGCAATAAGTAGGAACCCATGTCAGCATGCACAATTCGCACAGGCTGACATAGGTCGAACCTTTTTGCTAATAGTAAATTTTCTGCATACCATTTTACATCCAGATCCAGTCAATTGTTAGACAAAACAAATTTTATAAATCCATAACAATATGACGTCTTGCGTGGTATAATGCATTACAGAGCGTGGCCCATTTATGTAGCATTGGAGCGGTTACTTACCACAGTCCAAAAGATCCTCCTTAGTAGGATTCATCTTACAACAACCGTCTTCAATGTCTCTTTTGTTCCTCTCAATCTCTATTTTGTCATTCTCATGTTGTGTCTCATTGATCGCATTTGTTCTGAAAATCAGAATATTGTATATATAACATTATGGTTTTGAAGCATCACTATGCAAATGTTGTTCGTTTACTCTTTACTGTAATTAATAATGAAATGCTATGATTTCAATCTGTACGGTTGATCGATATAAAGTTCTACAACTTCTACGATTTAATCTGTCAGTGTCCATTTTTAATTGCGATGATATAAAAAGTTCATTGTAATTCTATAACTGTAATTCTAAAATCCTATCAAGTAATAAAGGTTGTGGGAAATTATTCCTTTCCACATATACTATAATGGCCTTATTTAGACCTATCATTTGAATTACTTTATATAACATGTAGGGCATCTAAAGGGTAGGAAAATGTGAATCTAAAAAAAGAAGAAATTATTCGAAACGGAACACCTTGATATTGTACGCAATTTGTTAAAAAAAAAAAAGAGAGACATTGAGTCGAATATACTAACACAGCAGTCTCTGTGTCCTTAACAGATAATTTGTGGTGTTGAGAGATCTGCTGCAACTCAGGTGTCTCGTGTGTGGATACATTTGTTGTGGCAAACTGATCCCCTGAGGTCACATTACTGACTGTATTATTACCGAAGGATGTATTGGTTACGTCTGAATAGAGAAAAAACAAACGTTTATCAAGTGTAGTTTAACTTCAATATGATTGTGATTTGACTGCAATCATTTCCTAATTTTATCGTTTCGTTTTCTCTTTTCTTCATCATTTCTGCACTGACAGATGTGAGCTACATCACATGAGGTGGCGATAAAGAAAGAGAAGTAAGTGAGATAGGAATGATCATGACAAATTTGATAAAGGAATGAAGGAATCATTGCAGCAGATAAGGAAATTGTTTGTCTCAAAGACTTCTTTCATTCAAAACTGTTTTAAAAAGCCACCTGCACCTGTGGTATGCACATTAAGGTTACAGCTAATTTAGTAATGTTCTTATTTCTACTATTATATTGTCTGAAATTATCCCTCTTGTTTTGCACTCTATCATAACTTTTGGCTATTGGTCAGTATTCTAAAATCATTAACATAGAGTTTAATTTCACAACCACCAAGGAAAAGCACAGGGACTGTATTCAACGACATATTGCAGAATAATTCCTCTACTCTATCAAAGTGGAAGGGACTGTTTGTATCAGCCATTCAGATCACTAATTTTAGACTTTGGAACATTCAAGGCGAAAGTAAAAATCTAAGATTTGTTATTTTAAAGATATTTTTAGCGGGAAAGATATCCCCTTATCGGACGTGTAGATCCAAGATCAGACTGCACTCCTGTGCATTCTAGTCTTAATCTACACTGTCCGCAAAAAGTCCTCGAGTCGCGCTTAGCAGCTTAAGTCTTAAAGTTTAATTTAGAAATTTCGGTGAGTGCGATCCTTGTCAGAACAAATATTGTATAAGGAACATTCAGAACACATGTCTAATTAAACGCAAAAACTTTGTAGGAAAAAGGAATTGTTTGTAGTAAAAATGTATTAAAAAATTATCAGGTGAAAAGATGTTAGCACTCTTACACGTGTTGAAATAACATGGTAAACACCTGTTGTAAATATGTTAAACGAAGCACCTCAAATCAAGCAGTTTACGGCGAAACAGGCAGAATGCCACTTTACTTGACTCGTTATAAACGCTTACTCAAATATTTGTTTAAGCTGGTAAATATAAATATTAATGAAAAAAATATTATCCTTTCAAAAGTTTACACATTGTTAAAAGCAGATGTCGAATCTGGAAAATCAAACTGGCTTTCTAATATAAAAGATTTATTGGAACGCTATGGATTCGCAGATGTTTGGCTTAACCCTTATAGTTTTCATACAAATAGTTTCATCTGTTCTTTTGAAAAACGCGTTTTAGACTGTTTCAAACAAACTTGGCATGAAAATATGGAGAAAACTGAATCATTATACTCATACAAGCATTTCAAAATAGACTTTGGCATTGAAAAATATTTAAAAATTTTACCTAAACAACTAACTAAGAATTTGCTTATCAAAATTACGTATGTCATCTCATAATTTGAAAATGGAAGCAGGACGATATGGGAGGGCTAAAATTATAAAAAGTGAAAGGTATTGTTTGAAATGTAATACCCATGATATTGAGGATGAGTATCATTTTATTTTAATCTGCCCGTTGTACACCTATTTGAGAAATACATAGATAAAGAAATACTACACAAGAAACACCAAGTTTCATAAAATTTTGTACTTTAATGTCATCAGAAAACCACAATGAAATAAAAAAGTTAGCATTATTTGTAAAAAAGGCCGTATCGATAAGAAACCTATCGTAGGTCCTACAGTATCTTTAACAAGTTCATTCTAAAAGGAAAATATTTTCTATCAGTAACAATAGCATTAATTTTGCTATATCTTCCATTTGAGTACTATTCCATTATTCTTCAGTATCACTCTTCTATATGTTTGATGTTTCTCTGTGCACATGTTAATATTTTTTTCAACATGTAATGACACGTCCTTAGTACGGTATGTTATGTAACATTCCATATTCCTCTTCTTTGAAAATTTGTTGTACAATACTTACAAATCAACCCATGATAGATCATGACTATTATTATTATTATATGTCATTGTTGTATTTTCATGATGAGGTACTTATGTACAAATCGTAATAAATCTATGTCTATGTCTATGTCTATGTAAAACAGCACTAAATACCAAACAAACATGAACAAAATAATTTACCAGTATTAGTCTTGCTCTCTACTGTAGAGCCAATATCTGCCACAGTTGCGTCACATTCCGGTTTTCTCATTTGTTGAAGGTCAGAATCTGTCAAACTATACGACACAGACATAGGAACAGATAAGAATAGACAGTAGAAAGGAATAGGAAAGCAGAGTGATTGGAAAGAGAAACATGAAATAAAATAAAGAGATATATATGACTTTGTTGAAAAAAGAAAGGACAACGAAGATGGATTTCAGTAAAGACGAAAAGATAAAAAGTTAATCAATGAAGGAGACGAAATAAGTAAGAATAAACAAAGGAGAGCAACAGATTTTCATAAATTAGCCGTCCAAGATTTTCTATAATAATACGAACTGTTTGATGGCCTTAATAAAAAGCACAGAGAATTTATTTCTATGAACATTTAAAGAGGAAGTCCGAACAATTTTAGGCAAATGTAATCCAATTATAAATTGAGTGTTTAGGAAGCGCACAAATAACCAAATGGTACAGGTACAGCACTCACTGCATATTGAGGGCAATACTGGGTGTCGTTGCAATATATTTTAGTTTTAGATCGCCATAGACAGAACGCCTTGCCTAAGCTGACAAGTCTGAATTTAGAATTGGAACAAAGGTTGGTGTATACGCTCCTGTAATCTATACTGTCCATGTAGGATATTTAAGCCAAATCATTATGTTCACGTTACTACGTCATTTACCAAAAGACATGATTTCCGAGTGGTCCAAACTGAAAGTGTTTGCAGAAGTACAAACTGAACGTTGCTCAAATGGTGGTATCTGTCTTTTGAAAATGTAGAAAACATTGTGGAAAAAGGAGAAAATCCCAGTTACCAGCATTTTCTCCTTTTTCAAAAATGTTTAGAAAAGCCTTGCTCTTCATGTGGTAAACGGCTAAAGAATTATTCAAGCGGTCAACTTACAGATTTAAATTCCCGTCAGTCATTGAATCTTTGACTTCATTATCTGGTGTTAATTTGTCAAGTTCGGCAGTTGTCATTTTCGGTGTTTTGTGTATGGTTATCTTGACATCGTGCTTCAGTTGAGCATCAGGCAAGTTGTTGTCCTTTTTAGAAGATTCAATTTCTTTAGGCATTTGGTTATCTACTGCGACACACTCAATTTCTCTATCAGTGGCCGCTATAGTGCTGGCTTCAGTGTCGTCAAGGTATCTTCGCACAGACACAGAGAAATATCTGCAGTCTAGATAAACTGGCAGGGAGCAACATTTGCACGGTCCACTGGAGAATTTTCCAGGACTTTTATAGGGATGGTAGCGTCTCTTTTTGCGTATAGCGCAGCAGTAGGAGGTCCGGCAGAGGATGCGATGTGTAATTTCCCTGAAAAGATAAAAGGTAACGATAAATATTACTGTTCTATGGTTTATTGGTGTGATTTGCTAATGGGTGTGTACGTCTGTCTGTTTTTACAGACTTAGAAATCCCTGCACGAATATACTGGTCTGTGCTTGTATATAAGGTATTGGATGACAAATTATGTAATCCTGTTCAAGATCGCATTGAAAATTGAATAAGTCTAAATTTGTTTATTTTTTCAACACTGTTGCAAATAAAAACAATGAATCCTTTATCAACCTCATTCGAATTGCAATTTTCAGTTATTTTCTAAATTTTTAAAGAAAACCATTTCTGATTGGCTAAACTAAATGATCTAACAAATATCTAATTGTGATACTTTCTAAAATAAGAAATAAATATAAATGGAATTTACACTGGTAAGCCAATGTGGACATTAGCCTGTTAGAAGGCGCTCTTTATCACCATATAAATGGTTTCAAAATAAATGATGCTAGAACGGTTATTGAAATGAATAGTTAGCTTTTTTCTTTCAGGATATAAAAATAAAAATAGATTATTTACTCATACAGCTCTAAAGAAGATGAAAAAATCTATTAGCATATCTATTAATAGAAATATGTTAATTATCTTCACCATATCAAGGAAATCATCAACACATACGCAAACAAACAAACAAAAGAGACGGGTCAGAACCATACTGCAGATAAAGGATCTTGGCTTGTCCCCATGACCTCTCTCCTTGACACCACAATGAAGGTCATCAGCCATTGTCGTTCTGTTGACACCTGTGGTACCGATGTAAATCGGTCATATCCGGCTGGTCGTCTGTACGGGTGAAACTGTCTGTCCTGTCTTCTTGTGTCCAAGTGATATACTGTTACTTGTCTGTAATAAATGAATAAATGTATAAATACAATAATATAAATATATAAATAGATAAATGACTAAATAACTGGCCTATCTCAGCCACTGCATGCATTTCTTTGCAATATTTCATACTTATCCCGATATCTTTGTCGAAGAAACTAATTTACAATTAAAAATCACCGAAATGGGTAAGTTGGTCATTGGTCGAGTTCAACCCATCAAAATCTGAATTTCTTGTAATATCTTATGAGCACACCTAGGCTTATTCTTTTATGTCTTTTTCATGTCAAATACCAGAATTCCGTCAGTTACAAGCCATAAACACATACAGTGCGGTCTCTCTAGTGATTGGTCTTAGGAAATTCATATCATTACTTAAGTCCATGGGAAAAGCATGGAGAAAGATTGGAATAATTCGGCATCTGTAGACGTTCATTGGTCATATTTAGATCTATATTGTGACGACCTCTGCACCTATCCAAGCTGTTCTGTAGTTTCTTTAACCAGTACTATGCATGCCATGCTTTCAAAGCCACTGGCTGGCTCTTCCAAAATCAAAGTCAATACTATTGTCCAATGATAGTGAGAGAAAATGAATCATGTTGCAGTGAGTCTGACCGTAATCATGGCAATCATCGGATAGAATGTTAACCAAGTAGAAATTCAAACTCAAAACCCCTCGATGAACCATTTGGCAGCAGAATTTTTGTGCACAGCTACGTCCTAGATTAGTGCCTAGGGGCCGACAATACAGTGTAGACTTTTACGGGTCGATTCATCTATAGAATCGTGCTTCTTCTAACAGGATCCTGGGTCGTATATACCAACTTTTCTTAATTTCATTTTAAGTCTGATTCTAGATTTACAGAGTAACGACACCTTTGATTGGCTAGATCATTTAGTTTAGCCTATCAGAAGTTGTGTTACGCTCCACCTTAGAAAATTCTCGAGAACTAAACTAAGGATGGATGTAAGAATAGTTGGTGAATACAGGCCAAAGTCTGCACATTAAGCATTGTGGTAACACAATAACCATGTAAGATTAAAGGCAAGAGGTCAAAAATAATGATAATAAAGTAATGATTATAATAACATCCCAGACTACATATATTTGCGCCCGAGCAACCGATAAGGGAACAGACTTGCATCCAATTCGTACCTACGAGAGGAAAGATATATCTGATCTCAGTTATATAAATATAAACCAAGCTTTACAATAGCTTTCCACAACCAACCATGTCGTCAAAAATGTATTGTTGTGATATAACGCTGTAAAATAAATGGTGGGTTTGTATGTAAGATATAGTGTGAAGCCAAAAGAGAAAAGTTACTTAACTTAAAAGAAAATGTTGATGTTGTTTTGTTGGAAGCTTACATTTTATTTCTTTATAAATTTCTTTTTCCATGTTTATTGTTATTAGCGAACATGATTTTTTTTTTTTTAAATGATTTCGATTGTGCTAGAAAATTTTCATCCCACCCACGTTTAACTCTATCACCGATTCTGCACTATTTTTCTTTTTCATTTTACAATGTATCTCTTTGCCACATTCTTAAACTTTTTTTACTGAAATATAGAGAGAGTATTTACCTTTTGTTCGTCATCATTTCTGGTGCATGATTTGAATGTGTTCAATTGCAATTAAATAATTTTCGAGAGCTCAAAAAAGCGTGGCAACTTTGATCAAGTCAAAATGGCTACACGCTGCGTATCTGTGGAAACGACGTCAACTCTATGACGAAGGCGACGTAACTTCATAACGCGATTTGATTGGTTAATATTACCGCTCCTCATTTTTGATCCCTTTCAAATTTCTATGCAAATTCAAACAACGTGTGTAAAATATGGATACAGGAAATATTGTTTTGTTCTTGAACAGGAAGAATGGAAAAAAATTTTTTTTTCTTCAAGAAGAAAGGCTAATGCCAAATACTATTTGAAAAACATAAATGTATTTTTCTTTTTCGTACGCTGTAAAAATGTCCATTATAGATGTATGTGCCTTCAAATTTAACGCTCTAAGCTTAAACATCTAATAGGGAGAAAGAAACCCATAGTTTCCTGGGGTACCCGAGGCCATATACTGTATCTGGACCTTTTGAATATCATTTCTAATGAAAAATAATCTATGCTCTGTGAAAAGGGGGCTCAATGCATGTGCTGAAAGTATCGATTCAGGTCAGCCTGCGTAGTCCGCAAAGGCTGACCTAAATGGAAAGTTTTTGCTTTTCCTAAATTTTCTGCATGTCAAAGGACCAGTCTACCTAAGGAGTCAGTCGGTTGTTATAAACAATGGATGTCATGGATCCATAATTATGTGACGAATCTGGCTACTTGGTATCATGCATCAGGGAAATGCATTAAGCCCCCTTTTGCCAGAGCATCGTTCAGATTCAAAGATCAGCCGTGTGACCGGCAAAAACATTCTGTCTCAGCCAATCTGATAAGCAAGAACAACATTAAAAAATGTTGGTCAGTACGATCCCGACGCTTTTAAGTCATCGAATTGCCTCGTTCTTATTTCTTTTTTACTGAAATATAGAGAGAGTATTTACCTTTTGTTCGTCATCATTTCTGGTGCATGATTTGAATATGTTCAATTGCAATTGACTGATTTTCGAGAGCTCAAAAAAGCGTGGCAACTTTGATCAAGTCAAAATGGCTACACGCCGCCTATCTGTGGAAACGACGTCAACTCTATGACGAAGGCGACGTAACTTCATAACGCGATTTGATTGGTTAATATTACCGCTCCTCATTTTTGATCCCTATCAAATTTCTATGCAAATTCAAACAACGTGTGTATGATATGGATACAGGAAATTTTGTTTTGTTCTTGAACAGGAAGAGTAGAAAAGAAGATTTCTTCAAGAAGAAAGGCTAATGCCAAATACTAGTATTATTTGAAAAACATAAATGTATTTTTCTTTTTCGTACGCTGTAAAAATGTCCTTTATAGATCTACGTGCCTTCAAATTTAACGCTCTAACCTTAAATATCTACTTGGGAGAAAGAAACCCATAGTTTCCTGGGGTACCCGAGGCCATATACTGTATCTGGACCTTTTGAATATCATTTCTAATTAAAAATAATCTATGCTCTGTGAAAAGGGGGCTTAATTTATGTGCTGAAAGTATCGATTCAGGTCAGCCTGCGTAGTCCGCGAAGGCTAACCTGAATGGAAACATTTTGCTTTTCCTAAATTTTCTGCATGTCAAAGGACCAGTCTACCTAAGGAGTCAGTCGGTTGTTATTAATGTAGGTTTCCATAATACATTTTACCAAGCAAGTAATCACATGAATCTTGTGTACCTATGAAGGAAATTTTGTAAATTAACCGAATGAATCATGAGGAACACTGGTCCTTTGACACGCAGAAAAATGGCCAATAGCAAAAACTTTCAACCCAGGTCAGCCTGCACAGACTGCACAGGCCAATCTGGGTGGATACTATTTTTTTTTTTTTTTTTTTTTTTTTTTTTTTTTTTTATGATGCATTAAGCCCCCTTTTAAAAGAGCATGACTGACTTTTATTTTTGTCGTCTTTAGGCGACATTTCAGGTATTCGTGACTATCTAGAGTTCCACACGTAAGAGCTCGAAACTTGGCTGGACCTTGTCAAATATCACTTTGGTAAGATTAGCACCGACAACAAGGATGGGCATGCGAATGTACGCCTTGAGCACTAAAGACCTCTAATGTATAATGTACCTGAGCGGCGCCATGGTAAGGGGGGTTTAATTCGTCACTGTGATGCATTATTCCAAGCAAGTCATCACATGATTATGAATTTGTCTGACAAGCGACCTACTCATTAGGCAGACTGGCCCTTTGATACTCAGAAAATTACAAATAGTAAAAAGTTTATAACAGATCAGCCTGCTTGTACCGACAGGAGCCGATATTTTTGGTAAATGCATTAAACCCCTTTTCACAGAGCATGACCAGGTCTTGCTTATTAAAGTTCCTAGTCAATAACAGTCAGCCCGGCCGGGTAGCCTTAAAGTAGTCGGTGGCTTGGAGAGAAAGTTGTGTTAGTATTGGTATGAGAAAGCCAGGAAACACATGCGAAGGTGCATTTACCACACTGCACCTCCTTGATACATTATATCAAGAAGTCATCACATAATTATGGACATGTTAAAATCCATTTTGTCTAACAAACTGCTGAATCCTGAAGTAGCATGATCCTTGAACATGCAGAAAATTTACCAAAAGCAAAAGTTTTGACAATGGTCAGCCTACGCAGACTGCACAGGCTGACCTTGGTCGATACGTTTTGCAAATGCATTAAATTCCATTTTCATGGGCATGACTCAAATATTCTGGTTTCTTCCTGATTGTAAAAAGCTTTGTTACCAATGTAGTTAGGTCTTCACTGCTTATTGAACCATTCACCAGACAACAAAACCTTAAATATTTCCACATTGAAAGCATTTGAAGGTCACAAATCAGACATGACTCAAATGATGGAATTTGGTTTAGAAAGTCATTGTGGTTCTTCTTGTCTTGTTGATTATTTGTTTGTCAGTTGTTGGTTTGCTGTTGTTGTTGTTTTTTGTTTCATTTGCTTTGATTGTTGTAGTTGTTTGTTTGTAACGGTCAAGGTCACATGAGTGACTTTCAGTACAACTTTGCAGAATTGTCAACCACATAATATACTAAGTGTCACACACAAGAACTTTAGGCGTAGATTAAAAGTCAAGGTCAAGGCAAGGTCAGATGTCTTTGTAAGTGTTGTGTCCATAATACATGTTCAGATGCACAACTCACAAGAAAATGTTACTATTTTCGGGGGTATCGGTCACTTCTCAGTGGCACGTCTTCTCATTGTTGTCGCTGCTTCTGAAGAAATAGAAAAAATGTTGGCAAGCATTTTCTGTTCTGCCCACAATTTTTTCAATACAACCTTTCACCTAAGAATCGTAATTTTTAATCACGGATTACTTGGTAAAGGGTTAAGGGTTAAGGCAATAAAAGACTGAGAGTATAAGGTCCAGACGAACATTTTTTTCTAGTATTTAATATTTCCTGAAACAGTTTGGGGCAGAGGGCTTTGAAAATAGTATCAAATACTGACAATGTCATGACGCTAATTTAAAACTTACTAGACGACAAAATTAAACTCTTAGCATGCTAAATAAGTGAAATGACACTTTTAAGCCGAGAGTAAAATAGTGAGACCCCAAATTTGACTATTTCTAAGGTAGTTTTTGAGGGGGAAAATATCTCCTGATCGGACTCTGTAGATCCAAGATCAGACTGCACATTCTGTGTAGTCTGATCATGATCTACATTGTCCGCCAAAATTGCGCCAGTTGTGCTTATCAGCCTAGGGGCTAAGACTCGTCTCGATTCAAAACATTGCAATCGATAAACCAAAATGTGGCTCAAATCAAAGAATTTGTCTCTAATAGCGAAGAAAACATTGTGGGAAGAGAAGAAAAAGCTGATCACCGGTATTTTCATCTTTTCCCACAATATTTACAAAACCCTTTTATCTTAAAGTCGTTAAAACACGGGATTATTTAGTACAGGGTGAGGCGTTAAAACAAGAATAGAATGCATGTGAAGGATAGTACAAGCGCATTTTGTCTAACATTAATCGGCCGGGTCCCGTAGGGCAGTCGGCACACAGGACTTGAGACCAGCAGATCGCCGGTTCGAATCTCCAGCTTGATGAATTCCTTTCTAGGCATGAAGCTTAATGGTTAAGACTTACCCAGATCCAAAGCAATTGCAATCGATAAGCATAATGTGGCTCAGTAAAAGAATTTGTCTCTGATAGCTAAAAAATATTGTGGAAAGAAAAGAAAACGCTTGTCACCAGCATTTTCTTCTTTTCCCATAATGTTATCAAAACTCGTTTATCTTAAGGTGGTAAAAACACGGGATTATTTGATAAAGGGCTAATTACTCTCTGGGGTTAAAAACAATAAAAAAAATGACTGTGTAACGTTCATACGTACACTTTATCGGGCGAGTCCGGTAGCGCAGTGGGTAGCATACAGGGCCTAAAACCGGGGGGGGGGAAGCTGGTTCGAGTCTCTAGCTTAGCGAATTATCTTTCGGGGATTGAGTGACGTTAGTCATTGTGAAAGGATTTATTTCTCTCTCATCGCTGATTATTATTCCGACGATGGTTATGTAGGAAAGCAGCCAGTGGCTTGGGAAGAATATTGTGCGAAGTCATGGTTAAAAAAAAAAACTACTGGAAAGCATGCACAAGTGCACTGGCTACGGCGAAATAATTGAAATGATGTTGAAAACCGTGTTACACACCATACGGCTGAAAGTCGCATTTTCTTTGTATATGTGAAAAAGCAGTCAGTGGCTTGAAAAGAGTTTTAGGCAAAACACGGATAAAGAAACATCAGACACAAATGCTTAATTGAACTGGCCTCCGTGACCAGGGTTAAAACAGTTGAGTCATGGGCTCTATGGAAAAGGGGCTCAATGCAATTGCTAAAAGTATCGACCGAGGTCAGCCTGACCTGGGCCGAAACTTTTTCCTATTGGTCAATTTTCTGCATGTCAATGGAACAGTTGACCTCATGATTCAGCCCGTCGTTAGACAAAATGGACTTTATAGATCCATGATAATGTGATGATTTGCTCGGTATCACGCATACAGGAGATGCATTAAGCCCCCTTTTTCCAAAGCATGGCTCAGTTGATAGCACCGTTTAAAAACCAACCAAGAAAACAAGCTTTGGTACTCGTACATTGGTTTATTATTAGCTCTTAAGCATGAAACAAACTCTCTCTCTCTCTCTCTCTCATAGAGATAAAGGAAAAATCAGATCATTAAAAAGTCATGTCTAGGTGGATGAAAACATATGTTTAACAGAGTCGATTAGTATCTGTTAAGTCTTATCTTACGTCTCTTGGTGCTGACATGAGGAACACTGCCAGACAGGTCTCTTTGTGAATTTATTGTAGATTTCTCTTCATTTTGTGCTGTTATTCCAAATCTCCTCTTTCTCATTTTAAGTCTCTCCTCATCTGACAATTTCTTTGAAGCATTGTTAGGCTCAGAAGATGAACTACTTTTCCGTAGCCATATGCATAGAGAATTATTTGAATGGAGTTCCTGATTTGTGTTTGGCACTTGTTGACTGGAGAACTTTTGGCTTTTGTTGGGAGTCAAACCTGTCACTTCAGTGGTCGAGGAAGAGGTTAGGTTACAGTCAGTAAATGTCGGTGTGTTACAGGCCTCAGACTGACTTGTTTCCTTTTGGAAAAACATAGCAGCAGACATTCTTTTCCTGCAAGCTTTCGGGGGTACAATACACTTAAGTGTAGATTCTGATGTGCCGTTTGTTTGGTGTAACTCATCAATAGCTTGTTTATCCACAGATTTCTTGTTACTCATGTCTTCCTTTGTTTTCTCAAGATGATCGATGGATGATGCATGGAAAGACTGATCTGCGAACATAAAAATCATATGTCAGTGTATATGAGGAAAATTTAGGTGCGTGTCCATTTATTTTTACCGCCCAATCATAATCAAACTAGACAGACTGACTTTAAACTTTCTGTGGACTTTTTTTCCTGAAGTCTTGCAATAATCTGTGCAATAATACACTTTTTTAGTATCTATGTATATTGGCTATTGGGGTGCAAAGCTTAATCTATTAGCATATAGGCTCTCTTCAGACATACCAAAAAACTGGCAGACATGAAAGTTCAAGTGAGAAGAATATGAAGAAAAAGAAAATGTCATTATTGATATGTAAAAGAGTACGTTCTTTTTCCGCAGTAGAATAAACTTAACCGGAGAGAATGTATAGCCTGATCTTGGACTAAAACTTCCAAATAATTTGTGATGTAATCTAACGAAAACAGTATTGGAACTGAACAATCTGAATCTGAGTATGTTAAATAGACTTAAATGTCCATGTATTAATTATAAGGCATGCTCTGTAAAAAGGGGGGTTAATGCATCTGCAATAAGTACGAACCCATGTCAGCATGCACAATTCGCACAGGCTGACATAGGTCGAACCTTTTTGCTAATAGTAAATTTTCTGCATACCATTTTACATCCAGATCCAGTCAATCGTTAGACAAACAGATTTTATAAATCCATAACAATATGACGTCTTGCGTGGTATAATGCATTACAGAGCGTGGCCCATTTATGTAGCATTGGAGCGGTTACTTACCACAGTCCAAGAGATCCTCCTTAGTAGGATTCATCTTACAACAACCATCTTCAATGTCTCTTTTGTTCCTCTCAATCTCTATTTTGTCATTCTCATGTTGTGTCTCATTGATCGCATTTGTTCTGAAAATCAGAATATTGTATATATAACATTATGGTTTTGATGCATCACTATGAAAATGTTGTTCGTTTACTCTTTACTGTAATTAATAATGAAATGCTATGATTTCAATCTGTACGGTTGATCGATATAAAGTTGTACAACTTCTACGATTTAATCTGCCAGTGTCCATTTTTAATTGCGATGATATAAAAAGTTCATTGTAATTCTATAACTGTAATTCTAAAATCCTATCAAGTAATAAAGGTTGTGGAAAATTATTCCTTTCCACATATACTATAATAGCCTTATTTAGACCTATCATTTGAATTACTTTAAATAACATGTAGGGCATCTAAAGGGTAGGAAAATGTGAATCTAAAAAATGAAGAAATTATTCGAAACGGAACACCTTGATATTGTACGCAATTTGTTAAAAAAAAAAAAAAGAGACATTGAGTCGAATATACTAACACAGCAGTCTCTGTGTCCTTAACAGATGATTTGTGGTGTTGAGAGATCTGCTGCAACTCAGGTGTCTCGTGTGTGGATACATTTGTTGTGGCAAACTGATCCCCTGAGGTCACATTATTGACTTGATTATTACCGAAGGATGTATTGGTTACATCTGAATAGAGAAAAAACAAATGTTTATCAAGTGTAGTTTAACTTCAATATGATTGTGATTTGACTGCAATCATTTCCTAATTTTATCGTTTCGTTTTCTCTTTTCTTCATCATTTCTGCACTGACAGATGTGAGCTACATCACATGAGGTGGCGATAAAGAAAGAAAAGTAAGTGAGATAGGCATGATCATGACAAATTTGATAAAGGAATGAAGGAATCATTGCAGCAGATAAGGAAATTGTTTGTCTCAAAGACTTCTTTCATTCAAAACTGTTTTAAAAAGCCACCTGCACCTGTGGTATGCACATTAAGGTTACAGCTAATTTAGTAATGTTCTTATTTCTACTATTATATTGTCTGAAATTATCCGTCTTGTTTTGCATTCTGTCATAACTTTTGGCTATTGGTAAGTATTCTAAAATCATTAACATAGAGTTTAATTTCACAACCACCAAGGAAAAGCACAGGGACTGTATTCAACGACATATTGCAGAAAAATTCCTCTACTCTAATTATCAAATTGGAAGCGACTGTTTGTATCAGCCATTCAGATGACTAATTTTAGACTTTAGAATTAACCCTTGTCCTCCTAAATAAGTGAAATGAAACATTCAAGGCAAAAGTAAAAATCTAAGATTTGTTATTTTAAAGATATTTTTAGCGGGAAAGATATCCCCTTATCGGACGTGTAGATCCAAGATCAGACTGCACTCCTGTGCAATCTGGTCTTAATCTACACTGTCCGCAAAAAGTCCTTGAGTCGCGCTTAGCAGCTTAAGTCTTAAAGTTTAATTTAGAAATTTCGGTGAGTGCGATCCTTATCAGAACAAATATTGTATAAGGAACATTCAGAACACATGTTTAATTAAACGCAAAAACTTTGTAAGAAAAAGGAATTGTTTGTAATAAAAATGTATTAAAAAATTATCAGATGAAAAGATGTTAGCACTCTTACACGTGTGGAAATAACATGGTAAACACCTGTTGTAAAACAGCACTAAATACCAAACAAGCATGAACAAGTTAATTTACCAGTATTAGTCTTGCTCTCTACTGTAGAGCCAATATCTGCCACAGTTGCGTCACATTCCGGTTTTCTCATTTGTTGAAGGTCAGAATCTGTCAAACTATACAACACAGACATAGGAACAGATAAGAATAGACAGTAGAAAGGAATAGGAAAGCAGAGAAAATACGAGTGATTGGAAAGAGAAACGTGAAATAAAATAAAGAGATATATATGACTTTGTTGAAAAAAGAAAGGACAACGAAGATGGATTTCAGTAAAGACGAAAAGATAAAAAAATTAGTCAATGAATGAAACGAAAAAAGTAAGAATAAACAAAGGAGAGCAACAGATTTTCATAAACTAGCCGTCAAAGATTTTCTATAATAATACGAACTGTTTGATGGCCTTAATAAAAAGCACAGAAAATTTCTTTCTATGAACATTTAAAGAGGAAGTCCGAACAATTTTAGGCAAATGTAATCCAATTACAAATTGAGTGTTTAGGAAACGCACAAATAACCAAATGGTACAGGTACAGCACTCACTGCATATTGAGGGCAATACTGGGTGTCGTTGCAATCTATTTTAGTTTTAGATCGCCATAGACAGAACGCCTTGCCTAAGCTGACAAGTCTGAATTTAGAATTGGAACAAAGGTTGGTGTATACGCCCCTGTAATCTATACTGTCCACGTAGGATATTTAAGCCAAATCATTATGTTCACGTTACTACGTCATTTACCAAAAGACATGATTTCCGAGTGGTCCAAACTGAAAGTGTTTGGAGAAGTACAAACTGAACGTTGCTCAAATGGTGGTATCTGTCTTTTGAAAATGTAGAAAACATTGTGGAAAAAGGAGAAAATCCCAGTTACCAGCATTTTCTCCTTTTTCAAAAATGTTTAGAAAAGCCTTGCTCTTCATGTGGTAAACGGCTAAAGAATTATTCAAGCGGTCAACTTACAGATTTAAATTCCCGTCAGTCATTGAATCTTTGACTTCATTATCTGGTGTTAATTTGTCAAGTTCGGCAGTTGTCATTTTCGGTGTTTTGTGTATGGTTATCTTGACATCGTGCTTCAGTTGAGCATCAGGCAAGTTGTTGTCCTTTTTAGAAGATTCAATTTCTTTAGGCATTTGGTTATCTACTGCGACACACCCAATTTCTCTATCAGTGGCCGCTGTAGTGCTGGCTTCAGTGTCGTCAAGGTATCTTCGCACAGACACAGAGAAATATCTGCAGCCTAGATAAACTGGCAGGGAGCAACATTTGCACGGTCCACTGGAGAATTTTCCAGGACTTTTATAGGGATGGTAGCGTCTCTTTTTGCGTATAGCGCAGCAGTAGGAGGTCCGGCAGAGGATGCGATGTGTAATTTCCCTGAAAAGATAAAAGGTAACGATAAATATTACTGTTCTATGGTTTATTGGTGTGATTTGCTAATGGGTGTGTACGTCTGTCTGTTTTTACAGACTTAGAAATCCCTGCACGAATATACTGGTCTGTGCTTGTATATAAGGTATTGGATGACAAATTATGTAATCCTGTTCAAGATCGCATTCAAAATTGAATAAGTCTAAATTTGTTTATTTTTTCAACACTGTTGCAAATAAAACAATGAATCCTTTATCAACCTCATCCGAATTGCAATTTTCAGTTATTTTCTAAATTTTTAAAGAAAACCATTTCTGGTTGGCTAAACTAAATGATCTAACAAATATCTAATTGTGATACTTTCTAAAATAAGAAATAAATATAAATGGAATTTACACTGGTAAGCCAATGTGGACATTAGCCTGTTAGAAGGCGCTCTTTATCACCATATAAATGGTTTCAAAATAAATGATGCTAGAACGGTTATTGAAATGAATAGTTAGCTTTTTTTTCAGGATATAAAAATAAAAATAGATTATTTACTCATACAGCTCTAAAGAAGATGAAAAAATCTATTAGCATATCTATTAATAGAAATATGTTAAATGTCTTCACCATATCAAGGAAATCATCAACACATACGCAAACAAACAAACAAAAGAGACGGGTCAAACTCACTCTTGGGGCCAGAACCATACTGCAGATAAAGGATCTTGGCTTGTCCCCATGACCTCTCTCCTTGACACCACAATGAAGGTCATCAGCCATTGTCGTTCTGCTGACACCTGTGGTACCGATGTAAATCGGTCATATCCGGCTGGTCGTCTGTACGGGTGAAACTGTCTGTCCTGTCTTCTTGTGTCCAAGTGATATACTGTTACTTGTCTGTAATAAATGAATAAATGTATAAATACAATAATATAAATATATAAATAGATAAATGACTAAATAGCTGGCCTATCTCAGCCACTGCATGCATTTCTTTGCAATAGTTCATACTTATCCCGATATCTTTGTCGAAGAAACTAATTTACAATTAAAAATCAACGAAATGGGTAAGATGGTCATTGGTCGAGTTCAACCCATCAAAATCTGAATTTCTTGTAATATCTTATGAGCACACCTAGGCTTATTCTTTTAGGTCTTTTTCATGTCAAATACCAGAATTCCGTCAGTTACAAGCCATAAACACATACAGTGCGGTCTCTAGTGATTGGTCTTAGGACATTCATATCATTACTTAAGTCCATGGGAAAAGCATGGAGAAAGATTGGAATAATTCGGCATCTGTAGACGTTCATTGGTCATGTTCATTTTCAAAACAGCTAAGCAATGCTCTATGAAAAGAGCGTTTAATGAATATGCAAAAAATATCGACACAGGTCAGCCTGCGCAATCCGTGCAGCCTGACCTGTGTCGATTTTTTTTTTTTTTTTTTTTTTAGGAAATTTACTGCTTGTCCAAGGACCATTATACTTTTTTATCTAGCTAGTTGCTAAACGAAATGGATTTTATGGATCCATAATTATGTGATGACTTGTATTCTGCATCACAGAAATGCATTAAACCTCCCTTTGCCAGAAGATGGCTCAGTCATTTTCCGTTTATCAGGAATATGGTAGATCTAATGTAGATCTAATAGTTTTGTCGTCAATTAGAGTTTCATCGATCGATGTATTCCTTTTCTTATATTTCACTGAGTATAATCAAGTTCAAAGTAAAGGGTGTGATAAACAGGGCTGTAGCTAGCCCAAAATATCGTATACACGAAAGTAATACCGAAGGTATTACCAAGACGTAAAGCAACGCAAAGAGGGGTGGGCAATAGGATTTCCCAGAAGGGTCAGGTCACCTCCCCAGAAAATGTTTGATTGATTAATTGATTGAATGGATGGTGTTTTACACCGCTTTCAACATCATTTCAGTCAAATCACGGCGACAGCTCACATATTCTAGTATTTTCTGGGTTTCATCAGTATTGTGCTGGGGCTCTAAAGTGTCTTGCCTAAGGACACTCCCACGAAAGATCCAGTATATCCAGTGGGGCTCGAGCCCGGGGCCTACAGGTCACGAGTCCTACACTTTACCACTCAGCCGTGTAGGACCCCTAGACAATTTTTGAATTGTAGAAGGCAGTCAGTGGCCCCTAGTGACATTTTTGCCAAAACTGTCTTTCTTTTCCATTTTGCAAAGTGTATGCAAGTGTGTTTTTGCACATAGGCAGCTACGTCCCGAATTAGTGCCTAGGGGCTGAAAATACAGTGTAGACTTTCACGGGTTGATTTATCTATCGAATCATGCTTCTTCTAACAGGATCCTAGGTTCGTATATACCTACTATTCTTAATTTCATTTTAAGTCTGATTCTAGATTTAGAGAGTAACGACACTTTTGGTTGGCTAGATCATTAGGTTTAGCCAATCAGAAGTTGTGTTACGGTCCACTTCAGAAAATTCTCGAGAGCAAAAGTAAGGATGGATATAAGAATAGTTGGTGAATACAGGCCCAGGCCTGCACATGAAAGCATTGTGGTAACAATATAACCGTGTAAGATTAAAGGCAAGAGGACAATAATAATGATAATAATAATAAGAATATTCCAAACTACATAAATTTGCGCCCGAGCAACCGATAAGGCGATAAGGGAACAGACTTACATCCAATGCATACCTACGATAGGAAAGATATATCTGATCTCAGTCATACAATTATTAGCAAAGCTTTACGGTAGCTTTTCACAAACAAATTATGTTGTCAAAAATGTATTGCTGTGATATAACGCTGTAAAATAAACGGTGGGTTTGTATGTAAGCTATAGTGTGGAGCCAAAGAAAAAATTTACTTACAAAAAAGTTGTTGTTGTTGTTTAAAGCTTACAGTTTATTTCTTGATAAATTTCTTTTTCCGTGTTTTAATTGTTTTTATCGGAACATAAAGACAACATGAATTTAAAATAATAATAATAATAATAATAAATAAAATAATAAAATAAAATAAAATAATAATAATGATAATAATAATAATAATAATTGTGCTGGAAAATTTTCATCCCACCCACGTTCAACTCTATCACCGATTCTGCACTCTTTTTCCTATTTCATTTTTCAAAGTATCTCTTAGCCTCACTCTTAAAGATTTTTTACTGAAATCCAGAGAGTTTATTTACCTTTTGTTCGTCATCATTTCTGGCGCATGATGTGAATGTGTTCAATTGCAATTAAATAATTTCCGAGAGCTCAAAAAAAGCGTGGCAACTTTGATCAAGTCAAAATGGCTACACGCTGCGTTTCTGTGGAAACGACGTCACCTCTATGACGAAGGCGACGTAACTTCATAACGCGATTTGATTGGTTCATATTACCGCGCCTCATTTCTGACTCCTTTCAATTTTCTATGCAAATTTAAACACCGTATGTACGATATGGATACAGGAAATATTGTTTTGTTCTTGAGCAAGAAGAATGGAATACAAGATTTCTTCAAGAAGAAAAGGTAATGCCACGTTTTTCTTTTCCATACACTGTAATTATATAGACCTACATGCCTTTTAAGTTGGCGTTCTTAAACTTTTACATCTTTTTATATGGGATTTGGAGCAAGAAACCCAGAGTGCCCAAGACCATATACGGTACCTTGAGCGTTTAAAGTTCATTTCTAATTCTATATGAGCCATGCTCTGTGAAAAGGAGTGTTAATGTATCTACAAAAAGTCTCCACCCAGGTCAGCCTTTCTGCTTTTCCTTAATTTTCTGCATGTCAAAGAACCGGTCTACCTCAGGATTCAGTCAGTTGTTATAAAAAATGGAATGTTATGGATCCATAATTATGTGACGACTTACTTGGTATCATGCGCCAGGGAGATGCATTAAGCCCCCTTTTGCCAGAGCGCGACTAGCCGTGTGACCAGCTAAAACATTCTGTCTCAGCCAATCTGCTAAGCAAGAACAACAAACGGTTGGTAGGTACGACCCCGACGCTTTTGAGTTATCGAGAGTTGCGGATAGCTCACTCGATCCTCTGTCAACAAGGTCCTACCGCGTCCCGAACTGGTAGATCTACATGTGAACTCAGGGAAGTCATGAATAGGTGATATGTCGCCAACATATAATAAAGTTACTTTGGCAGCGCTCTCACAAAGGGGAGTTTAATGTAGGTCTCCGTAATCCATTTTATCAAGCTATTAATCACATGAATCTTATGTACCTATGAAGGACATTTTGTAAATTAACCGCACAAAACATCAGGCACACTAGTTCTGTCACATGCAGACAAATTGACCGACAGCAAAATGTTTCAATCCAGGCCAGCCTGCGTGGACTGCATGGGCTAACCCGGGTCGATACTTTTTAAAGATGCATTAAGCCCTTTTTAACCCTTAGGCTGCTAAGCGCGACTCACCGACCTTTTGCGGACAGTATAGATCAAGATCAGACTGCACAGAACGTGCAGTCTGATCTTGGATCTAAACTGTCCGATAAGGAGATATTATTCCCCCCCCCCCCAAAATAAACTTTGAAATAGCAATATTTGGGTTTTTACTATCGAACTGAAAATTTCGTTTTAGTTATTTAGCAGGATAACGGTTACCAGAGCATGACTCACTTCTATTTTTGTCATCATTTGGCGACGATTCGCGTATTCATGTCTACCTGGAGCATCATACGTGCGAATTCGAAACCCGGCAGGACCTTGTCAAATAGAATTCTTGTAAGACCACAAAGATGGGCGTGCAAATCTGTGCCATGAGCATCAAGGCACCAAGGACCCCCTAATGTGTAATGTACTTGAGAGGCGCTATGGCAACGGGGGGGGGGGGGGTTGAAGCGTTTAATGCATCACCGTGACGCATTATTCCAAGCAAGTCATCACATGACCATGAATCCATAAAATCCAGTTTGTCTAACAAGCGACATAATCATTAGTTCCTTTGACTGGCAGAAAATTTACAAATTTATAAAACGTTCTACCAGGCCAGCCTGCTTGTAATGACACGAGTCGATGCTTTATATGAATGCAATAAGCCCCTGTTTCAAACAGCATGGCCTAGTCTCGCTTATTACGGTTCTTCTTCAATAACAGACAGCTCGACCGGGTAGCTCAGTGGTTAGGATATCTGACTCGTGACCTGATGGTTGCGAGCTCGATCTCCGATTGCGGCAATTTTTTTTTCAGGTGAATTTTCGCCTCTCACCTCTGATGCTTGTGAGAAAAGTTGTCAGTGGCTTGGAAAGAAACTTGTATCAGTACTGGTATGACAAAGCCAGGAAACACGTGCTTAGCTATACTGACCGCCGTGACATGGTCTAAGCCATTAAAACGGCTGTAAATTCCAATACAAACATAAGTCAATAATAGTCAAGGTTTTACCTTGAGTGCACTATGATATCATTGGTTTAAAAAATGACGACAGATATGTTTTTTCTCTCATTTTATGACTATCGATCGTTGAAGTTTTACAAGCGATAAAAGCAATAGCTATCGGCGAGCCATAAGCGTAATTGTTCAGCAGAGGAGAGTAACATTCAGTTCAAGGTAATGTTCATGATTTTGTCTTACGGTGTAATATTTCCATTGTTTCGTTACGTTTATCTTACTACAGAATTTTTAAACATAATTTTGCCCAAGAAAAATATTTTAATTGTATACTTGGTAAGAAATGAAGAACGTCACTGTCTCAGTTTTTGAAAGACCTTGCTGAAGACAAAATACATATAGCACAATTGATGGTATAAGTATCGGATAGAATGGAAAACCTTGCGGAAAATGGAGAAAATGCTGGTTACCAGCATTTTCTCCTTTTCCCACAATGTTTTCAAAAGGCCTCTTTCTCAGGGTCTTTAAAACTAGGGATTGTGTAACAAAGGGTTTAAGGTTTCTAGAAACCAATTATCGAGAGTGATGATTTAAGTAGAAAGCTTGTTTCACGTCAAGCGATGTTAAATAAATGGGTGTGAACGAGACTGAAAAGTAAAATGCACCTAACAGGCAGGTTTCATTTTTTTTTTTCGTAGCTGAATGAATTGTTTCGGTATCCCATTTACGTATCAAATCTTAAGTTATATTATATAATATAAGGTTGATAAAATTCTAAAACTGTCAGTTGCAGTTTGATTCAAGAGGTACTAAGGTTTTCCTTTGATTATTGAAGAAAAAATATTGATAAAATAAATAAATAGAAAAGTAATTTGAAAATATAAATAAATAAATAAATAAATAAATAATCTTAGATAAATAAATGTTCTTAGCTAGCAGTAAAGACTACAATATCTTTCTACGTCAGAAATACCTACAAAAATATCGGAAAGTGAAGATCCAAGATTAAACTGCAAAAAACGCGTAATCGTGTGATGTTGATCTACACTGTCCGCAAAATCTCCTTTAGTCATGTGCAGCTCAGGTGTTAACTTTTTTTTTTCCCCATCGTTCGTAACTTAAGTTTCACTTTATATATCGTGGGATATTTTGTAGACAAAATCCCGTTCTCATGAATAAGTTAATAAAGCATTTCACTTGTTTCGTAATACCATTTCTTGGAATTCTTCAACAATGAATTGACATGTGACAAATTACATGTACATGTACATACGGATTTTTCCTTGCATATAACTATAAAATCCTCATTTTGAGTCATAAGTTTCGAAACTGTATTTCGATACTCATCCTTAAAAGCATTATGACAAGGTGTTTACAAAGCGTATAAATCTTTATAACACCATTATGATGGCATTATTACATTCAGACATAAGTTCGTTCGAACATAATGCTCGGATCGATAGACAAAATTAATGACAGAAGACGGGAAAAGGCTTTTATCTCAAAGTTTCGTCAAATTTTTACTATTTGGCTTGCAACTCGCGAATAGGAGCATTCGGACATTAGCGTAAAGTGTCGTTTCGGATCAGCCTGCGCAGTCCGCGCAGGCTAATCCGAAACGACACTTTCCGTTTTTATGTAATTTTCTGTTTTGTCCATGTCAACTGTAGCACAAAATCTAATGTGGTCGTAAAGTGTCGTCTCGGATTAGCCTGTGCGGATTGCGCAGGCTGATCCGATACGACACTTTACGCAAATGTCCGAATGCCCCTTTTTGTGTGTTGCAAGCCATTTAGTTTTGTAATGTATCAAAACAAAAGCTTTGTGATTGTCCCACGTGTATATACCAGGTGAAAGAGGTTTTAATTCAAAACTAATTTTTTTTTTCTTTAATATCAGTGCTACCCTTTTGTTCGTTTGGTATGTTCCGCCATTTTTCAATACAACTTCTTATTTAGATCTATATTGTGACGACCTCTGCACCTATCCAAGCTGTTCTGTAGTTTCTTTAACCAGTACTATGCATGCCATGCTTTCAAAGCCACTGGCTGGCTCTTCCAAAATCGAAGTCAATACTATTGTCCAATGATAGTGAGAGAAAATGAATCATGTTGCAGTGAGTCTGACCGTAATCATGGCAATCATCGGATAGAATGTTAACCAAGTAGAAATTCAAACTCAAAACCCCTCGATGAACCATTTGGCAGCAGAATTTTTGTGCACAGCTACGTCCTAGATTAGTGCCTAGGGGCCGACAATACAGTGTAGACTTTTACGGGTCGATTCATCTATAGAATCGTGCTTCTTCTAACAGGATCCTGGGTCGTATATACCAACTTTTCTTAATTTCATTTTAAGTCTGATTCTAGATTTACAGAGTAACGACACCTTTGATTGGCTAGATCATTTAGTTTAGCCTATCAGAAGTTGTGTTACGCCCCACTTTAGAAAATTCTCGAGAACTGAACTAAGGATGGATGTAAGAATAGTTGGTGAATACAGGCCAAAGTCTGCACATTAAGCATTGTGGTAACACAATAACCATGTAAGATTAAAGGCAAGAGGTCAAAAATAATGATAATAAAGTAATGATTATAATAACATCCCAGACTACATATATTTGCGCCCGAGCAACCGATAAGGGAACAGACTTGCATCCAATTCGTACCTACGAGAGGAAAGATATATCTGATCTCAGTTATATAAATATAAACCAAGCTTTACAATAGCTTTCCACAACCAACCATGTCGTCAAAAATGTATTGTTGTGATATAACGCTGTAAAATAAATGGTGGGTTTGTATGTAAGATATAGTGTGAAGCCAAAAGAGAAAAGTTACTTAACTTAAAAGAAAATGTTGATGTTGTTTTGTTGGAAGCTTACATTTTATTTCTTTATAAATTTCTTTTTCCATGTTTATTGTTATTAGCGAACATGATTTTTTTTTTTTTAAATGATTTCGATTGTGCTAGAAAATTTTCATCCCACCCACGTTTAACTCTATCACCGATTCTGCACTATTTTTCTTTTTCATTTTACAATGTATCTCTTTACCACATTCTTAAACTTTTTTTACTGAAATATAGAGAGAGTATTTACCTTTTGTTCGTCATCATTTCTGGTGCATGATTTGAATGTGTTCAATTGCAGTTAAATAATTTTCGAGAGCTCAAAAAAGCGTGGCAACTTTGATCAAGTCAAAATGGCTACACGCTGCGTATCTGTGGAAACGACGTCAACTCTATGACGAAGGCGACGTAACTTCATAACGCGATTTGATTGGTTAATATTACCGCTCCTCATTTTTGATCCCTTTCAAATTTCTATGCAAATTCAAACAACTTGTGTGAAATATGGATACAGGAAATATTGTTTTGTTCTTGAACAGGAAGAATGGAAAAAAAAATTTTTTTCTTCAAGGAGAAAGGCTAATGCCAAATACTATTTGAAAAACATAAATGTATTTTTCTTTTTCGTACGCTGTAAAAATGTCCATTATAGATCTACGTGCCTTCAAATTTAACGCTCTAAGCTTAAACATCTAATAGGGAGAAAGAAACCCATAGTTTCCTGGGGTACCCGAGGCCATATACTGTATCTGGACCTTTTGAATATCATTTCTAATGAAAAATAATCTATGCTCTGTGAAAAGGGGGCTCAATGCATGTGCTGAAAGTATCGATTCAGGTTAGCCTGCGTAGTCCGCGAAGGCTGACCTGAATGGAAACTTTTTGCTTTTCCTAAATTTTCTGCATGTCAAAGGACCAGTCTACCTAAGGAGTCAGTCGGTTTTTATAAACAATGGATGTCATGGATCCATAATTATGTGACGAATCTGGCTACTTGGTATCATGCATCAGGGAAATGCATTAAGCCCCCTTTTGCCAGAGCATCGTTCAGATTCAAAGATCAGCCTTGTGACCGGCAAAAACATTCTGTCTCAGCCAATCTGATAAGCAAGAACAACATTAAAAAATGTTGGTCAGTACGACCCCGACGCTTTTAAGTCATCGAATTGCCTCGTTCTTATTTCTTTTTTACTGAAATATAGAGAGAGTATTTACCTTTTGTTTGTCATCATTTCTGGTGCATGATTTGAATATGTTCAATTGCAATTGACTGATTTTCGAGAGCTCAAAAAAGCGTGGCAACTTTGATCAAGTCAAAATGGCTACACGCCGCATATCTGTGGAAACGACGTCAACTCTATGACGAAGGCGACGTAACTTCATAACGCGATTTGATTGGTTAATATTACCGCCCCTCATTTTTGATCCCTATCAAATTTCTATGCAAATTCAAACAACGTGTGTATGATATGGATACAGGAAATTTTGTTTTGTTCTTGAACAGGAAGAGTAGAAAAGAAGATTTCTTCAAGAAGAAAGGCTAATGCCAAATACTAGTATTATTTGAAAAACATAAATGTATTTTTCTTTTTCGTACGCTGTAAAAATGTCCTTTATAGATCTACGTGCCTTCAAATTTAACGCTCTAACCTTAAATATCTACTTGGGAGAAAGAAACCCATAGTTTCCTGGGGTACCCGAGGCCATATACTGTATCTGGACCTTTTGAATATCATTTCTAATTAAAAATAATCTATGCTCTGTGAAAAGGGGGCTTAATTTATGTGCTGAAAGTATCGATTCAGGTCAGCCTGCGTAGTCAGCGAAGGCTAACCTGAATGGAAACTTTTTGCTTTTCCTAAATTTTCTGCATGTCAAAGGACCAGTCTACCTAAGGAGTCAGTCGGTTGTTATTAATGTAGGTTTCCATAATACATTTTACCAAGCAAGTAATCACATGAATCTTGTGTACCTATGAAGGAAATTTTGTAAATTAACCGTATGAATCATGAGGAACACTGGTCCTTTGACACGCAGAAAAATGGCCAATAGCAAAAAGTTTCAACCCAGGTCAGCCTGCACAGACTGCACAGGCCAATCTGGGTGGATTTTTTTTTTTTTTTTTTTTTTTTTTAAATGATGCATTAAGCCCCCTTTTAAAAGAGCATGACTGACTTTTATTTTTGTCGTCTTTAGGCGACATTTCAGGTATTCGTGACTATCTAGAGTTCCACACGTAAGAGCTCGAAACTTGGCTGGACCTTGTCAAATATCACTTTGGTAAGGTTAGCGCCGACAACAAGGATGGGCATGCGAATGTACGCCTTGATTACGAAGGCACTAAGGACCTATAATGTATAATGTACCTGAGCGACGCCATGGTAAGGGGGGTTTAATTCGTCACTGTGATGCATTATTCCAAGCAAGTCATCACATGATTATGAATTTGTCTGACAAGCGACCAACTCATTAGGCAGACTGGCCCTTTGATACTCAGAAAATTACAAATAGTAAAAAGTTTATAACAGATCAGGCTGCTTGTACCGATAGGAGCCGGTATTTTTGGTAAATGCATTAAACCCCTTTTCACAGAGCATGACCAGGTCTTGCTTATTAAAGTTCCTAGTCAATAACAGTCAGCCCGGCCGGGTAGCCTTAAAGTAGTCGGTGGCTTGGAGAGAAAGTTGTATTAGTATTGGTATGAGAAATCCAGGAAACACATGCGAAGGTGCATTTACCACACTGCACCTCCTTGATACATTATATCAAGAAGTCATCACATAATTATGGACATGTTAAAATCCATTTTGTCTAACAAACTGCTGAATCCTGAATTAGCATGATCCTTGAACATGCAGAAAATTTACCAAAAGCAAAAGTTTTGACAATGGTCAGCCTACGCAGACTGCACAGGCTGACCTTGGTCGATACTTTTTGCAAATGCATTAAATTCCATTTTCATGGGCATGACTCAAATATTCTGGTTTCTTCCTGTTTGTAAAAAGCTTTGTTACCAATGTAGTTAGGTCTTCACTGCTTATTGAACCATTCACCAGACAACAAAACCTTAAATATTTCCACATTGAAAGCATTTGAAGGTCACAAATCAGACATGACTCAAATGATGGAATTTGGTTTAGAAAGTCATTGTGGTTCTTCTTGTCTTGTTGATTATTTGTTTGTCAGTTGTTGGTTTGCTGTTGTTGTTGTTTTTTGTTTCATTTGCTTTGATTGTTGTAGTTGTTTGTTTGTAACGGTCAAGGTCACATGAGTGACTTTCAGTACAACTTTGCAGAATTGTCAACCACATAATATACTAAGTGTCACACACAAGAACTTTAGCCGTAGATTAAAAGTCAAGGTCAAGGCAAGGTCAGATGTCTTTGTAAGTGTTGTGTCCATAATACATGTTCAGATGCACAACTCACAAGAAAATGTTACTATTTTCGGGGGTATCGGTCACTTCACAGTGGCACATCTTCTCATTGTTGTCGCTGCTTCTGAAGAAATAGAAAAAATGTTGGCAAGCATTTTCTGTTCTGCCCACAATTTTTTCAATACAACCTTTCACCTAAGAATCGTAATTTTTAATCACGGATTACTTGGTAAAGGGTTAAGGGTTAAGGCAATAAAAGACTGAGAGTATAAGGTCCAGACGAACATTTTTTTCTAGTATTTAATATTTCCTGAAACAGTTTGGGGCAGAGGGCTTTGAAAATAGTATCAAATACTGACAATGTCATGACGCTAATTTAAAACTTACTAGACGACAAAATTAAACTCTTAGCATGCTAAATAAGTGAAATGACACTTTTAAGCCGAGAGTAAAATAGTGAGACCCCAAATTTGACTATTTCTAAGGTAGTTTTTGAGGGGGAAAATATCTCCTGATCGGACTCTGTAGATCCAAGATCAGACTGCACGTTCTGTGTAGTCTGATCATGATCTACATTGTCCGCCAAAATTGCGCCAGTTGTGCTTATCAGCCTAGGGGCTAAGACTCGTCTCGATTCAAAACATTGCAATCGATAAACCAAACTGTGGCTCAAATCAAAGAATTTGTCTCTAATAGCGAAGAAAACATTGTGGGAAGAGAAGAAAAAGCTGATCACCGGTATTTTCATCTTTTCCCACAATATTTACAAAACCCTTTTATCTTAAAGTCGTTAAAACACGGGATTATTTAGTACAGGGTGAGGCGTTAAAACAAGAATAGAATGCATGTGAAGGATAGTACAAGCGCATTTTGTCTAACATTAATCGGCCGGGTCCCGTAGGGCAGTCGGCACACAGGACTTGAGACCAGCAGATCGCCGGTTCGAATCTCCAGCTTGATGAATTCCTTTCTAGGCATGAAGCTTAATGGTTAAGACTTACCCAGATCCAAAGCAATTGCAATCGATAAGCATAATGTGGCTCAGTAAAAGAATTTGTCTCTGATAGCTAAAAAATATTGTGGAAAGAAACGAAAACGCTTGTCACCAGCATTTTCTTCTTTTCCCATAATGTTATCAAAACTCGTTTATCTTATGGTCGTAAAAACACGGGATTATTTGATAAAGGGCTAATTACTCTCTGGGGTTAAAAACAATAAAAAAAAATGACTGTGTAACGTTCATACGTACACTTTATCGGGCGAGTCCGGTAGCGCAGTGGGTAGCATACAGGGCCTAAGACCGGGGGGGGGGGAGCTGGTTCGAGTCTCTAGCTTAGCGAATTATCTTTCGGGGATTGAGTGACGTTAGTCATTGTGAAAGGATTTATTTCTCTCTCATCGCTGATTATTATTCCGACGATGGTTATGTAGGAAAGCAGCCAGTGGCTTGGGAAGAATATTGTGCGAAGTCATGGTTAAAAAAAAAAACTACTGGAAAGCATGCACAAGTGCACTGGCTACGGCGATATAATTGAAATGATGTTGAAAACCGTGTTACACACCATACGGCTGAAAGTCGCATTTCTTTGTATATGTGAAAAAGCAGTCAGTGGCTTGAAAAGAGTTTTAGGCAAAACACGGATAAAGAAACATCAGACACAAATGCTTAATTGAACTGGCCTCCGTGACCAGGGTGAAAACAGTTGAGTCATGGGCTCTATGGAAAAGGGGCTCAATGCATCTGCTAAAAGTATCGACCAAGGTCAGCCTGACCTGGGCCGAAACTTTTTCCTATCGGTCAATTTTCTGCATGTCAATGGAACAGTTGACCTCATGATTCAGCCCGTCGTTAGACAAAATGGACTTTATAGATCCATGATAATGTGATGATTTGCTCGGTATCACGCATACAGGAGATGCATTAAGCCCCCTTTTTCCAAAGCATGGCTCCGTTGATAGCACCGTTTAAAAACCAACCAAGAAAACAAGCTTTGGTACTCGTACATTGGTTTATTATTAGCTCTTAAGCATGAAACAAACTCTCTCTCTCTCTCTCTCTCTCTCTCTCTCTCTCTCTCTCTCCCTCCCATAGAGATAAAGGAAAAATCAGATCATTAAAAAGTCATGTCTAGGTGGATGAAAACATATGTTTAACAGAGTCGATTAGTATCTGTTAAGTCTTATCTTACGTCTCTTGGTGCTGACATGAGGAACACTGCCAGACAGGTCTCTTTGTGAATTTATTGTAGATTTCTCTTCATTTTGTGCTGTTATTCCAAATCTCCTCTTTCTCATTTTAAGTCTCTCCTCATCTGACAATTTCTTTGAAGCATTGTTAGGCTCAGAAGATGAACTACTTTTCCGTAGCCATATGCATAGAGAATTATTTGAATGGAGTTCCTGATTTGTGTTTGGCACTTGTTGACTGGAGAACTTCTGGCTTTTGTTGGGAGTCAAACCTGTCACTTCAGTGGTCGAGGAAGAGGTTAGGTTACAGTCAGTAAATGTCGGTGTGTTACAGGCCTCAGACTGACTTGTTTCCTTTTGGAAAAACATAGCAGCAGACATTCTTTTCCTGCAAGCTTTCGGGGGTACAATACACTTAAGTGTAGATTCTGATGTGCCGTTTGTTTGGTGTAACTCATCAATAGCTTGTTTATCCACAGATTTCTTGTTACTCATGTCTTCCTTTGTTTTCTCAAGATGATCGATGGATGATGCATGGAAAGACTGATCTGCGAACATAAAAATCATATGTCAGTGTATATGTGGAAAATTTAGGTGCGTGTCCATTTATTTTTACCGCCCAATCATAATCAAACTAGACAGACTGACTTTAAACTTTCTGTGGACTTTTTTTCCTGAAGTCTTGCAATAATCTGTGCAATAATACACTTTTTTAGTATCTATGTATATTGGCTATTGGTATGCAAAGCTTAATCTATTAGCATATAGGCTCTCTTCAGACATACCAAAAAACTGGCAGACATGAAAGTTCAAGTGAGAAGAATATGAAGAAAAAGAAAATGTCATTATTGATATGTAAAAGAGTACGTTCTTTTTCTGCAGTAGAATAAACTTAACCTGAGAGAATGTATAGCCTGATCTTGGACTAAAACTTCTATATAATTTGTGATGTAATCTAACGAAAACAGTATTGGAACTGAACAATCTGAATCTGAGTATGTTAAATAGACTTAAATGTCCATGTATTAATTATAAGGCATGCTCTGTAAAAAGGGGGGTTAATGCATCTGCAATAAGTAGGAACCCATGTCAGCATGCACAATTCGCACAGGCTGACATAGGTCGAACCTTTTTGCTAATAGTAAATTTTCTGCATACCATTTTACATCCAGATCCAGTCAATTGTTAGACAAAACAGATTTTATAAATCCATAACAATATGACGTCTTGCGTGGTATAATGTATTACAGAGCGTGGCCCATTTATGTAGCATTGGAGCGGTTACTTACCACAGTCCAAGAGATCCTCCTTAGTAGGATTCATCTTACAACAACCATCTTCAGTGTCTCTTTTGTTCCTCTCAATCTCTATTTTGTCATCCTCATGTTGTGTCTCATTGATCGCATTTGTTCTGAAAATCATAATATTGTATATATAACATTATGGTTTTGATGCATCACTATGAAAATGTTCGTTTACTCTTTACTGTAATTAATAATGAAATGCTATGATTTCAATCTGTACGGTTGATCGATATAAAGTTGTACAACTTCTACGATTTAATCTGCCAGTGTCCATTTTTAATTGCGATGATATAAAAAGTTCATTGTAATTCTATAACTGTAATTCTAAAATCCTATCAAGTAATAAAGGTTGTGGGAAATTATTCCTTTCCACATATACTATAATAGCCTTATTTAGACCTATCATTTGAATTACTTTAAATAACATGTAGGGCATCTAAAGGGTAGGAAAATGTGAATCTAAAAAAAGAAGAAATTATTCGAAACAGAACACTTTGATATTGTACGCAATTTGTTAAAAAAAAAGAGACATTGAGTCGAATATACTAACACAGCAGTCTCTGTGTCCTTAACAGATGATTTGTGGTGTTGAGAGATCTGCTGCAACTCAGGTGTCTCGTGTGTGGATACATTTGTTGTGGCAAACTGATCCCCTGAGGTCACATTATTGACTTGATTATTACTGAAGAATGTATTGGTTACATCTGAATAGAGAAAAAACAAATGTTTATCAAGTGTAGTTTAACTTCAATATGATTGTGATTTGACTGCAATCATTTCCTAATTTTATCGTTTCGTTTTCTCTTTTCTTCATCATTTCTGCGCTGACAGATGTGAGCTACATCACATGAGGTGGCGATTTAGAAAGAAAAGTAGGTGAGATAGGCATGATCATGACAATTTTGATAAAGGAATGAAGGAATCATTGCAGCAGATAAGGAAATTGTTTGTCTCAAAGACTTTCTTCATTCAAAACTGTTTTAAAAAGCCACCTGAACCTGTGGTATGCACATTAAGGTTACAGCTAATTTAGTAATGTTCTTATTTCTACTATTATATTGTCTGAAATTATCCCTCTTGTTTTGCATTCTGTCATAACTTTTGGCTATTGGTAAGTATTCTAAAATCATTAACATAGAGTTTAATTTCACAACCACCAAGGAAAAGCACAGGGACTGTATTCAACGACAATGTGCAGAAAAATTCCTCTACTCTAACTATCAAATTGGAAGCGACTGTTTGTATCAGCCATTCAGATGACTAATTTTAGACTTTAGAATTAACCCTTGTCCTGCTAAATAAGT
Source organism: Hippopus hippopus (assembly GCA_946811185.2). Taxonomy (NCBI): domain Eukaryota; kingdom Metazoa; phylum Mollusca; class Bivalvia; order Cardiida; family Cardiidae; genus Hippopus; species Hippopus hippopus. The sequence continues at coordinate 54,328,153 of OX328098.1, read as the reverse complement.
GAAATGAAACATTCAAGGCAAAAGTAAAAATCTAAGATTTGTTATTTTAAAGATATTTTTAGCGGGAAAGATATCCCCTTATCGGACGTGTAGATCCAAGATCAGACTGCACTCCTGTGCAATCTGGTCTTAATCTACACTGTCCGCAAAATGTCCTTGAGTCGCGCTTAGCAGCTTAAGTCTTAAAGTTTAATTTAGAAATTTCGGTGAGTGCGATCCTTATCAGAACAAATATTGTATAAGGAACATTCAGAACACATGTTTAATTAAACGCAAAAACTTTGTAAGAAAAAGGAATTGTTTGTAATAAAAATGTATTAAAAAATTATCAGATGAAAAGATGTTAGCACTCTTACACGTGTGGAAATAACATGGTAAACACCTGTTGTAAAACAGCACTAAATACCAAACAAATATGAACAAGTTAATTTACCAGTATTAGTCTTGCTCTCTACTGTAGAGCCAATATCTGCCACAGTTGCGTCACATTCCGGTTTTCTCATTTGTTGAAGGTCAGAATCTGTCAAACTATACGACACAGACATAGGAACAGATAAGAATGGACAGTAGAAAGGAATAGGAAAGCAGAGAAAATACGAGTGATTGGAAAGAGAAACATGAAATAAAATAAAGAGATATATATGACTTTGTTGAAAAAAGAAAGGACAACGAAGATGGATTTCAGTAAAGACGAAAAGATAAAAAAATTAATCAATGAATGAAACGAAAAAAGTAAGAATAAACAAAGGAGAGCAACAGATTTTCATAAACTAGCCGTCAAAGATTTTCTATAATAATACGAACTGTTTGATGGCCTTAATAAAAAGCACAGAAAATTTATTTCTATGAACATTTAAAGAGGAAGTCCGAACAATTTTAGGCAAATGTAATCCAATTACAAATTGAGTGTTTAGGAAGCGCACAAATAACCAAATGGTACAGGTACAGCATTCACTGCATATTGAGGGCAATACTGGGTGTCGTTGCAATCTATTTTAGTTTTAGATCGCCATAGACAGAACGCCTTGCCTAAGCTGACAAGTCTGAATTTAGAATTGGAACAAAGGTTGGTGTATACGCCCCTGTAATCTATACTGTCCACGTAGGATATTTAAGCCAAATCATTATGTTCACGTTACTACGTCATTTACCAAAAGACATGATTTCTGTGTGGTCCAAACTGAAAGTGTTTGGAGAAGTACAAACTGAACGTTGCTCAAATGGTGGTATCTGTCTTTTGAAAATGTAGAAAACATTGTGGAAAAAGGAGAAAATCCCAGTTACCAGCATTTTCTCCATTTTCAAAAATGTTTAGAAAAGCCTTGCTCTTCATGTGGTAAACGGCTAAAGAATTATTCAAGCAGTCAACTTACAGATTTAAATTCCCGTCAGTCATTGAATCTTTGACTTCATTATCTGGTGTTAATTTGTCAAGTTCGGCAGTTGTCATTTTCGGTGTTTTGTGTATGGTTATCTTGACATCGTGCTTCAGCTGAGCATCAGGCAAGTTGTTGTCCTTTTTAGAAGATTCAATTTCTTTAGGCATTTGGTTATCTACTGCGACACACTCAATTTCTCTATCAGTGGCTGCTGTAGTGCTGGCTTCAGTGTCGTCAAGGTATCTTCGCACAGACACAGAGAAATATCTGCAGTCTAGATAAACTGGCAGGGAGCAACATTTGCACGGTCCACTGGAGAATTTTCCAGGACTTTTATAGGGATGGTAGCGTCTCTTTTTGCGTATAGCGCAGCAGTAGAAGGTCCGGCAGAGGATGCGATGTGTAATTTCCCTGAAAAGATAAAAGGTAACGATAAATATTACTGTTCTATGGTTTATTGGTGTGATTTGCTAATGGATGTCTACGTCTGTCTGTTTTTACAGACTTAGAAATCCCTGCACGAATATACTGGTCTGTGCTTGTATATAAGGTATTGGATGACAAATTATGTAATCCTGTTCAAGATCGCATTCAAAATTGAATAAGTCTAAATTTGTTTATTTTTTCAACACTGTTGCAAATAAAACAATGAATCCTTTATCAACCTCATCCGAATTGCAATTTTCAGTTATTTTCTAAATTTTTAAAGAAAACCATTTCTGGTTGGCTAAACTAAATGATCTAACAAATATCTAATTGTGATACTTTCTAAAATAAGAAATAAATATAAATGGAATTTACACTGGTAAGCCAATGTGGACATTAGCCTGTTAGAAGGCACTCTTTATCACCATATAAATGGTTTCAAAATAAATGATGCTAGAACGGTTATTGAAATGAATAGTTAGCTTTTTTTTCAGGACATAAAAATAAAAATAGATTATTTACTCATACAGCTCTAAAGAAGATGAAAAAATCTATTAGCATATCTATTAATAGAAATATGTTAAATGTCTTCACCATATCAAGGAAATCATCAACACATACGCAAACAAACAAACAAAAGAGACGGGTCAAACTCACTCTTGGGGCCAGAACCATACTGCAGATAAAGGATCTTGGCTTGTCCCCATGACCTCTCTCCTTGACACCACAATGAAGGTCATCAGCCATTGTCGTTCTGCTGACACCTGTGGTACCGATGTAAATCGGTCATATCCGGCTGGTCGTCTGTACGGGTGAAACTGTCTGTCCTGTCTTCTTGTGTCCAAGTGATATACTGTTACTTGTCTGTAATAAATGAATAAATGTATAAATAAAATAATATAAATATATAAATAGATAAATGACTAAATAGCTGGCCTATCTCAGCCACTGCATGCATTTCTTTGCAATAGTTCATACTTATCCCGATATCTTTGTCGAAGAAACTAATTTACAATTAAAAATCAACGAAATGGGTAAGTTGGTCATTGGTCGAGTTCAACCCATCAAAATCTGAATTTCTTGTAATATCTTATGAGCACACCTAGGCTTATTCTTTTAGGTCTTTTTCATGTCAAATACCAGAATTCCGTCAGTTACAAGCCATAAACACATACAGTGCGGTCTCTAGTGATTGGTCTTAGGAAATTCATATCATTACTTAAGTCCATGGGAAAAGCATGGAGAAAGATTGGAATAATTCGGCATCTGTAGACGTTCATTGGTCGTGTTCATTTTCAAAACAGCTGAGCAATGCTCTATGAAAAGAGCGTTTAATGAATATGCAAAAAATATCGACACAGGTCAGCCTGCGCAATCCGTGCAGCCTGACCTGTGTCGATTTTTTTTTTTTTTTTTTTTTTTTTTTTTTTTTTCTTTTGAGAAAATTTACTACTTGTCCAAGGACCATTATACTTTATTATCTAGCTAGTTGCTAAACGAAATGGATTTTATGGATCCATAATTATGTGATGACTTGTATTCTGCATCACAGAAATGCATTAAACCTCCCTTTGCCAGAAGATGGCTCAGTCATTTTCCGTTTATCAGGAATATGGTAGATCTAATGTAGATCTAATAGTTTTGTCGTCAATTAGAGTTTCATCGATCGATGTATTCCTTTTCTTATATTTCACTGAGTATAATCAAGTTCAAAGTAAAGGGTGTGATAAACAGGGCTGTAGCTAGCCCAAAATATCGTATACACGAAAGTAATACCGAAGGTATTACCAAGACGTAAAGCAACGCAAAGAGGGGTGGGCAATAGGATTTCCCAGAAGGGTCAGGTCACCTCCCCAGAAAATGTTTGATTGATTAATTGATTGAATGGATGGTGTTTTACACCGCTTTCAACATCATTTCAGTCAAATCACGGCGACAGCTCACATATTCTAGTATTTTCTGGGTTTCATCAGTATTGTGCTGGGGCTCTAAAGTGTCTTGCCTAAGGACACTCCCACGAAAGATCCAGTATATCCAGTGGGGCTCGAGCCCGGGGCCTACAGGTCACGAGTCCTACACTTTACCACTCAGCCGTGTAGGACCCCTAGACAATTTTTGAATTGTAGAAGGCAGTCAGTGGCCCCTAGTGACATTTTTGCCAAAACTGTCTTTCTTTTCCATTTTGCAAAGTGTATGCAAGTGTGTTTTTGCACATAGGCAGCTACGTCCCGAATTAGTGCCTAGGGGCTGAAAATACAGTGTAGACTTTCACGGGTTGATTTATCTATTGAATCATGCTTCTTCTAACAGGATCCTAGGTTCGTATATACCTACTATTCTTAATTTCATTTTAAGTCTGATTCTAGATTTAGAGAGTAACGACACTTTTGGTTGGCTAGATCATTAGGTTTAGCCAATCAGAAGTTGTGTTACGGTCCACTTCAGAAAATTCTCGAGAGCAAAAGTAAGGATGGATATAAGAATAGTTGGTGAATACAGGCCCAGGCCTGCACATGAAAGCATTGTAGTAACAATATAACCGTGTAAGATTAAAGGCAAGAGGACAATAATAATGATAATAATAATAAGAATATTCCAAACTACATAAATTTGCGCCCGAGCAACCGATAAGGCGATAAGGGAACAGACTTACATCCAATGCATACCTACGATAGGAAAGATATATCTGATCTCAGTCATACAATTATTAGCAAAGCTTTACGGTAGCTTTTCACAAACAAATTATGTTGTCAAAAATGTATTGCTGTGATATAACGCTGTAAAATAAACGGTGGGTTTGTATGTAAGCTATAGTGTGGAGCCAAAGAGAAAATTTACTTACAAAAAAGTTGTTGTTGTTGTTGTAGTTGTTTAAAGCTTACAGTTTATTTCTTGATAAATTTCTTTTTCCATGTTCTAATTGTTTTTATCGGAACATAAAGACAACATGAATTTTAAAAAATAATAATAATAAAAAAAATAAAATAATAAAATAAAATTAAAAAAATAATAATGATGATATTAATAATAATAATAATAATAATTGTGCTGGAAAATTTTCATCCCACCCACGTTCAACTCTATCACCGATTCTGCACTCTTTTTCCTATTTCATTTTTCAAAGTATCTCTTAGCCTCACTCTTAAAGATTTTTTACTGAAATCCAGAGAGTTTATTTACCTTTTGTTCGTCATCATTTCTGGCGCATGATGTGAATGTGTTCAGTTGCAATTAAATAATTTCCGAGAGCTCTAAAAAAGCGTGGCAACTTTGATTAAGTCAAAATGGCAACACGCTGCGTTTCTGTGGAAACGACGTCACCTTTATGACCAAGGCGACGTAACTTCATAACGCGATTTGATTGTTTCATATTACCGCGCCTCATTTCTGACCCTTTTCAATTTTCTATGCAAATTTAAACACCGTATGTATGATATGTATACAGGAAATATTGTTTTGTCCTTGAGCAGGAAGATTGGAATACAAGATTTCTTCAAGAAGAAAAGGTAATGCCACGTTTTTCTTTTTCATACACTGTAATTATATAGATCTACATGCCTTTTAAGTTGGCGTTCTTAAACTTTTACATCTTTTTATATGGGATTTGGAGCAAGAAACCCAGAGTGCCCAAGACCATATACGGTACCTTTAAAGTTCATTTCTAATTCTAAATGAGCCATGCTCTGTGAAAAGGGGTGTTAATGTATCTACAATGAGTCTCCACCCAGGTCAGCCTTTCTGCTTTTCCTTAATTTTCTGCATATCAAAGAACCGGTCTACCTCAGGATTCAGTCGGTTGTTATAAAAAATGGAATATTATGGATCCATAATTATGTGACGACTTACTTGGTATCATGCGCCAGGGAGATGCATTAAGCCCCCTTTTGCCAGAGCGCGACTAGCCGTGTGACCAGCTAAAACATTCTGTCTCAGCCAATCTGCTAAGCAAGAACAACTTTCAAACGGTTGGTAGGTACGACCCCGACGCTTTTGAGTTATCGAGGGTTGCGGATAGCTCACTCGCTCCTCTGTGAACAAGGTCCTACCGCGTCCCGAACTGGTAGATCTACATGATAACTCAGGGAAGTCATGAATAGGTGATATGTCGCCAACATATAATAAAATTACTTTATCAGCGCTCTCACAAAGGGGAGTTTAATGTAAGTCTCCGTAATCCATTTTATCAAGCAATTAATCACATGAATCTTGTGTACCTATGAAGGACATTTTGTAAATTAACCGCAAAAAACATCAGGCACACTAGTCCTTTCACATGCAGACAAATTGACCGACAGCAAAATGTTTCAACCCAGGCCAGCCTGCGTGGACTGCATGGGCTAACCCGGGTCGATACTTTTTGAAGATGCATTAAGCCCTTTTTAACCCTTAGGCTGCTAAGCGCGACTCACCGACCTTTTGCGGACAGTATAGATCAAGATCAGACTGCACAGAACGTGCAGTCTGATCTTGGATCTAAACTGTCCGATAAGGAGATATTATTCCCCCCCCCCAAAAAAAAAAAAAACTTTGAAATAGCAATATTTGGGTTTTTACTATCGAATTGAAAATTTCATTTTAATTATTCAGCCGGATAACGGTTACCAGAGCATTACTCACTTCTATTTTTGTCATCATTTGGCGACGATTCGCGTATTCATGTCTACCTGGAGCATCATACGTGCGAGTTCGAAACCCGGCAGGACCTTGTCAAATAGAATTCTTGTAAGACCACAAGGATGGGCGTGCAAATCTATGCCATGAGCATCGAGGCACCAAGGACCCCCTGATGTGTAATGTACTTGAGAGGCGCTATGGAAACGGGGGGGGGGGGAAGCATTTAATGCATCACCGTGACGCATTATTCCAAGCAAGTCATCACATGACCATGAATCCATAAAATCCAGTTTGTCTAACAAGCGACATAATCATTAGGTCCTTTGACTGGCAGAAAATTTACAAATTTATAAAACGTTCTACCAGGCCAGCCTGCTTGTAATGACACGAGTCGATGCTTTATATGAATGCATTAAGCCCCTTTTTCAAACAGCATGGCCTAGTCTTGCTTATTACGGTTCTGCTTCAATAACAGACAGCTCGGCCGGGTAGCTCAGTGGTTAGGATATCTGACTCGTGACCTGATGGTTGCGAGCTCGATCTCCGATTGCGGCAAAATTTTTTCAGGTGAATTTTCGCCTCTCACCTCTGATGCTTGTGAGAAAAGTTGTCAGTGGCTTGGAAAGAAACTTGTATCAGTACTGGTATGACAAAGCCAGCAAACACGTGCTTAGCTATACTGACCGGCGTTACATGGTCTAAGCCATTAAAACGGCTGTAAATTCCAATACAAACATAAGTCAATAATAGTCAAGGTTTTACCTTGAGTGCACTATGATATCATTGGTTTAAAAAACGACGACAGATATGTTTTTTGTCTCATTTTATGACTATCGATCGTTCAAGTTTTACAGGCGATAAAAGCAATAGCTATCGGCGAGCCATAAGCGTAATTGTTCAGCAGAGGAGAGTAACATTCAGTTCAAGGTAATGTTCATGATTTTGTCTTGCGGTGTAATATTTCCATTGTTTCGTTACGTTTATCTTACTGCAGAATTTTTAAACATAATTTTGCCCAAGAAAAATATTTTAATTGTATACTTGGTAAGAAATGAAGAACGTCACTGTCTCAGTTTTTGAAAGACCTTGCTGAAGACAAAATACATATAGCACAATTGAATGGAATAAGTATCGGATAGACTGGAAAACCTTGCGGAAAATGGAGAAAAGGCTGGTTACCAGCATTTTCTCCTTTTCCCACAATGTTTTCAAAAGGCCTCTTTCTCAGGGTCTTTAAAACTCGGGATTGTGTAATAAAGGGTTAAGGTTTCTAGAAAGCTATTATCGAGAGTGATGATTTAAGTAGAAAGCTTGTTTCACGTCAAGCGATGTTAAATAAATGGGTGTGAACGAGACTGAAAAGTAAAATGCACCTGACAGGCAGGTTTTTTTTTTTTTCTTAGCTAAATTGTTTTGGCATGCCATTTACGTATCAAATCTTAAGTTATATTATATGATATAAGGTTGATAAAATTCTAAAACTGTCAGTTGCAGTTTGATTCAAGAGGTAGGCCTACTAAGGTTTTCCTTTGATTATTGAAGAAAAAATATTGATAAAATAAATAAATAGAAAAGTAATTTGAAAATATAAATAAATAAATAAATAATCTTAGATCAATAAATGTTCTTAGCTAGCAGTAAAGACTACAATATCTTTCTACGTCAGAAATACCTACAAAAATATCGGAAAGTGAAGAGCCAAGATTAAACTGCAAAAAACGCGTAGTCGTATGATGTTGATCTACACTGTCCGCAAAATCTCCTTTAGTCATGTGCAGCTCAGGTGTTAACCTTTTTTTTTCCCATCGTTCGTAACTTTAAGTTTCACTTTATCTATGTATCGTGGGATATTTTGTAGACAAAATCTCGTTCTCATGAATAATTAATAAAGTATTTCACTTGTTTCGTAATACCACTTTTTGGAATTCTTCAACAATGAATTGACATGTGACAGTCTGTCAGTCAGGCGGTCGGTCACTCACTCACTCGCTTACTCACTAATTCACTCAAACCACCCAACCACCCACTCGCTCGTTGGCTCACTCACTCACTCACTCATCCATTGATTCAGTCATTGTCATTGTTTCGTAATTTGTCAAATTATCGTTGTTTTCCGTTTTCGTGCAAGGATTTTGTAATTTTGTGATTTATTTGCTGAGTCTTTCTTTTCTCATTTATTACATTCCGTTACATTTTTTTTCTTTTAGTTTGTTTGTTCATGTATGTATTTTCATGATTTTTTGTTTGCACAATGTGCACCCGTATTCTGACCGAGGGAGGGGTTTTTGCATTTTCGTCCTTTTTATTGCAAAGGCCTCTTTTGTGTTAGAGTATGGTTGTACATTGGCTCTTTTTCTAACTATTTTGTTTGTATGAGTCTTATTCTTATTTTTCATCTTCTTCTTCCTTCTTTTGTATTTTGTTTGTATTTTCATAGTTGTTACAATGCTCGCCAATTTGGCGGATAAACAATAAAATAATAATAATAATGTACATGTACATACGGATTTTTCCTTGCATATAACTATAAAATCCTCATTTTGAGCCATGAGTTTCGAAACTGTTATTATTATTATCTTTATTATAGTCTCATTCGTATACAAAGCAAAGTTAAAACACACGATAAAAACTATTCCAGTAAAAAGTATACGACCATTCTACTGAAGAATTATAAGAGACTAGTATTAAATATTACACAAATAGTTAAGAAACAGTATTTACGCACTAAAGTTCCCTTAAAAAAAAGGTGTCCAATTACATAAATATACAAGGAAAAGATCACTTGTGCAAATAAAAAGTCCGTCGTTTTATAATATCGTGACAGGTTTTGGCACATGCCCGAATCAAAAGAACATTGGTGAAAAGGAAAACTGGCTTCTCTTTGGTTGACATATTAAAAAAATCGACATTAGCTCTATTAGCAACTTCACATAATGTGTGCCTAAGTCATCATACATGTAGCATTCTAAGATTACATGTCGCTCATCTTCAATAATACCACAAAATGGACATTTTCGAAACTGTGTATTTCGATACTCATCCTTAAAAGCATCATGACAAGGTGTTTGCGAAGCGTATAAATCTTTATAACACCATTATGATGGCATTATTACATTCAGACATAAGTTCGCTGGAACATAATGCTCGGATCGATAGACAAAATTAATGACAGAAGACGGGAAAAGCCTTTTATCTCAAAGTTTCGTCAAATTTTTACCATTTGGCTTGCAACACGCGAAAAGGGGCATTCGGACATTAGCGTAAAGTGTCGTTTCGGATCAGCCTGCGCAGTCCGCGCAGGCTAATCCGAAACGATACTTTCCGTTTTTATGTAATTTTCTTTTTTTTTCCAAGTCTACTGTAGCACAAAATCTAATGTAGTCGTAAAGTGCCGTCTCGGATTAGCCTGCGCGGACTGCGCAGGCTGATCCGATACGACACTTTACGCAAATGTCCGAATGCCCCTTTTTGCGTGTTGCAAGCTATTTAGTTTTGTAATGTATCAAAACAAAAGCTTTGTGATTGTACCACGTGTATATACCAGGTGAAAGAGGTTTTAACTCAAAACTAATTTTTTTTTTTAATATCAGTGCTACCCTTTTGTTCGTTTGGTATGTTCCGCCATTTTTCAACACAACTTCTTATTTAGATCTATATTGTGACGACCTCTGAACCTATCCAAGCTGTTCTGTAGTTTCTTTAACCAGTACTATGCATGCCATGCTTTCAAAGCCACTGGCTGGCTCTTCCAAAATCAAAGTCAATACTATTGTCCAATGATAGTGAGAGAAAATGAACCATGTTGCAGTGAGTCTGACCGTAATCATGGCAATCATCGGATAGAATGTTAACCAAGTAGAAATTCAAACTCAAAACCCCTCGATGAACCATCTGGCAGCAGAAGCTGACTCCGTGCGTTTTTGCAGACGGTGTGGATCAAGACCATACCACATCATTCTGACCAGTGTATTCCTAATTTCTTACAAGTTTTTCTACTCTTTCAAGAACAGAAATTCTCACTTGAACTACACGCACATTCATTTTGGCGTCTGCAACATAAGACGTTTCGAAAGGGAGGGGGATGGGGGGAGAGGGGTTTTAATGTCATGTTGAAAGCGGCATTACACAAGAATCTCTCCCTCCTTTTCTCTTGTCGTCTTGCAGAAATTGAGAGGAATTGAAGACGGAAGTTAAGATATGACTCAAACAACGAATCTGTCTTTGAAAGGATAAAAAACATTGCGGGGAAAAAGAAAAAAAAGCTGGTTACCATTACCAGCATTTTCTCCTTTACCCACGATGTTTTCAAAAGTCTTCTTCCTCGAGGTCATTAAAACTTTTTGCTTCTCATAACTCATTCGGCACAGATCCTTTTAATTCCTACGAGTCTAAAATGTGTGTGTGTTTTCTTTTTTTGGTAAAGAGTTGAATTATTAATTACGTATTGTTTTATAAGCCTACTAGTTTCAGAAACGAAACATCTGAGCGGAGTGGTACTTTTGTGAAACAAGGACAAAGACCATACAACTGTTACCGATAAAGACTATCATGAAAGCCTAGCAGAAGTCCAGAAACATGTCAAATACGACCACCAGTCAACCTTTCGTATGCGATGAATCTGCATACCCACAATGCTTCGCCGCAAAGTTGATTTGGAAGACGATTCCACCGCTCCTGTTTGTCGTTGGCAATTTGGGTAATACGCTCAGCATTATCGTGCTGTGTCGACCTGGAATAAGGAAGTACTCAGTAGCTATTTATCTCCTCTTCCTAGCTATATCGGATTTGACATTCTTGTGGTCGTCTGTATTCAGAAATACTCTTTACCGTGGGTACGGAATCGACTTGAAGGAGCTGTCTATAGTCCATTGCAGACTCAATGATTGGGCAACAATGACAAGTGCTGCATTCTCCACCTTTCTTGTGTCCCTCCTGACCATAGAACGGACGATTCTCATTAAATGGTCGAGAAATAACCAAATAAAGTCGACACCAAAAAAAGTCTGTTGTGCCATGCTCATACTCGCTATTATTCTTGCCGTTGGAAATTCGCATCTTATTTATGGGTACAACACAATTATTGAAACTGTTGAAACCGAAGAAGTCGACAACAAAACCACTACCAAAGAATCCCGACAGTGCGTTTTCATTTCGGCTGAGTACAAGAAGTTTTATTCCACCACTTGGAACTTCATCGTCTTGTTCTTGTACAATGTGTTACCTGTGTTCATTATAGCAACCGGAAACATCACCATCGCTGTTATCCTTCGACAACAAAGAAACAAGGTTCGTCCTTCGATTCAAAACTCGGTCAATAGCAATGAGCAAAACAACCGTTCTAATACAGCGACAAGAACACTCTTCGTCCTTAGTGTCTTTTATATGCTGACGGTAACTCCGTATTGTATTTTTGGAATCGTTCGAGGCAGTATTATATCGACCTTAAACGAGCAACAACTGGCTACAATGCAACTTGTCCAAGCTCTTACTTTTGTTCTCGGCTACTTAAATTTTAGCTTGAATTTCTTTGTATACAGTAATGGCGCATCGCTATTCAGGAAGGAGTATAAAGCCTTTGTCAACAGCCTAAAGTCAAGACTTCGGGACCTTTTTCGTCTCAATTAATTCATCAACAAATGATTGATCGACCGTCAGCTCTCTTTTGGGGTATCAAATGTTAATTTCTTGATGTATGGACGAATCTAAAGGTCCACATGACCGATAAAATTGAATTATGTTAGCTGTATTTGAAATAGAAACTCCTCCACAAATCATTTGTGAGGAATCACAAGTATGAGTTATCAAATCCACCTATTGCAACGATGAAGATTTTCTTACAATATACATCCATATAGCCTTGGGTTAAAGCGTATGATAGGTGCTGTAATTACAGTTTTCCTTTCTCGCGTTTGGAGCACTAGTTCAGTGACGGTCTTTTAAAACCCTTTGACGAACAAACCCTCGTTTTAAAGACACGAACGGGGAAGGCTTTTAAATGTCATTGTTTGAAAAAATCTTTTCCCAAATTGTTACACCCTTCCACAGATAATCCAATCATTTGAGTAACATTTTATTTGACTACAATTGATTTCGATTTGATTGAGTATGAATTTTTTGTCACTTGGCACCGGAGTGTTTATCAAATTGAATATGCAAATGACCTGTATTTTTATGACAAATATTTCTATTCGTCATTGTACATCCTTGACCCTTTTTTTTTTAAACGCTTATCCCGCTAAATAAGTGAATTGACACTTTCAAACCGATAGTGAAAACCCGAAGTTTGCTATTTACAGGTAATTTTAGGAAGTATATCTCCGTATCGGACAGTGTTGATCCAAGATCAGACTGCACGTTCTGTGCAGTCTGATCTTGATCTACGCTGCCCGCAAAAGGTCAGTTAGTCGTGCTTAGCAGCGTAAGAGATAATCGAACTTTACTGTTGCAGTATAACATTGGTCCGTAACGGATTGTGAAAGTCTTTACATTGGTTACCTCCCCTGATACAGCAAACTGTATAGTTCTGTATTACTCGTCACAACCCGTAACTACATCTCGTTCGTATCAAGGGGCATTCGGCATACCTCGGGTGATCCAGTGATTAAATTAGATGTAGGTACGGAATCGGCCGAGTTGTGACGAGTGTATCAAGCGGGTTTCCATTTTGAAATGTTGCCAGTCACATGATCTTAGATATGGCCCGAGTCCATATAAATCGAGAGGCAGTGGCTACAACTGCTACTGTGATAAGCAATCTATTTCTGAAAAATGCCAACGAAATTGATAGACCGAATTAGAAAAAAATGTACAAACTTTTTGTCATCGAAAATGTCTTTAGAAAGATTCCCAAAGAAAATTGTGGCCAATGTTTACTTTTTTAAAGTAACAATACAGGCCAAATGTAAACAAAGCGGGTGTTTAAATGCATTTGAATTTATATCATACCATTTAAAAATATGGCAATTATTGTGAACATGCCAATCTGTCATTGTACAGTCAGTCCAAGTGTTAGTCACTAACAGAGAAATCAATTTCAAAACTAGGTTAAAACCTGCCAGGTAGCTGTGTCTTTTATCTACTTTTTGCCTGATTTTAAAATTCTTTTTTTCTGCCAGCAAATAACATATGGCCCGACCACACGATAACAGACCGTCATCTCCACAATATTCTCCATACTTTTAAATGGCATGATTTAAATTTAAATGTATTATTACATCTGCTTTGATATTTTGGCCTTTACTTGGCCTTTAAGTGGAGTGTAACGATTTTAACTCTTTACCAAACGAGAAAATTTTAGACTGGTCCAAATTGAAAGCACTTGCAGACGACAAAATAAACGTGACTAAAAAATTGAAATTTGTTTCCAGCAGGGTAGAAAACATTGTGGGAAAAGGAGAAAATGCTGGTTACCAGCATTTTCTCCTTTTCCCACAATGTTTTCAAAAGGCTTCTTTCTCGGGTTCGTAAAAACCAGGGATTGTTTGGTAAAGGGTTAAAAACGGTAACGCGGTGTACTTCCGGTGAACCCTTTCGGAAATTTCTCCTTTCGTCACTGATTTCCTAACACTTATGAGCCATATTCTGGCAAAAGGGGGCTTAATGCATCTCTGTGATGGAAAGAGGTATCCATATGACCTTTTCCAAGGCAGCATACACTTTAACATAAAATAGGAGAGGCACCCTGGAAATAGGGCGTTTAATGTATATCCATGATGCATTCTATAGCAAGCACCTTATCACATAAATGTGGACCTATAAAATCTATTTTGTCTAACAACCATGTGAATCGTAAGGTAGACTGTTCCTTTGAAAAGCAGAAAAACAGACTAATAGCAAAATAATTCGACCTAGGTCAGCCTTAGCAGACTGCGCAGGCTGATATCGGTTGATACTTTTGCCAATGCATTAAGCCCCTTTTTCACAAAGTATGGCTTTTAAATAAATAGTATTATTACTGTTTCAGAGGAAATCAAACAAGAAGACTCACTTAGGTATAAAATCACCACTGACACTTTTTTTGCTCAAGTGTCCTTAGGTGATAAGTTTTGATTATGATTCTAAAGATTACCTTTATCTATACATGTAAAAGAGACAGCACAGTGATATTTTGTTTTCGATTTGTGTTAAAATTCAGTTTTAGTTCATTATTGTAAAAGTTTCATTGTTTTCATCTTCTTTGTGTTCTTGTTGTATCTCAAAAAAAAAAAAACTAAAATACAGTCTGAGAGTTGTTAATGCAAGGGTCACTCCCGTAATACTTTGAATGAATTCTGATAAATTGTTCTCAAGGTATGGACAAACGCATGACAAACATCATACCTACTATAAGCTTCTTGATATTTTTTTAAATATGACGCTAAAACAGAAAAAGAACCATTCGAAAAATATGGAAAATTAAGGCTTTCCTCCCCTGAAGCTTCTGGTCAACATGGCATATTTTTTTTGTTGTTAGATTATTGAGAATTTATTGTGATTCAATAATTCTAAACACTCTTAACTGCCCTGAATTTCTTTAAATGTCTATCTAAAAAATTTCTGTTCATACCTCTATTACTTTTTTTTGTAAAGGGAGGTAATAATAATCTCCCTTTGAATTAAGGATATAGTGATTTTAGAATTGAAAATGATAGTTCTATGAAGACAAAACCTCCAAAAGCGGCTCGGTTAAGATGCTACAATAGCGATGATTTTTAATGATATCATGTTTTCCAAAGTAAAATTACAGTGGAAATAGATGTTCCGCTTCAGGGTAGGAATACCATAAGTAGCTGTTGAAATTACATTGCTGTACGGTACAGACTATCCATTAGAAGAGTTAACAGTAAAAGTACAGATAATTTAAAAGCAAAAATACAAAAGGTTATAAAAGGTTTTGAAGCATAAATGTTTACAAGCTTTATGCATCATGTGCATGTGCCATGTTGCCTATGTTCTTAAAGCTTAGATACCATGGGTAGCATAGGATATTCGGAAGCATAAATATCTTAATTGCAAAGACTTTTAAAGCTTCAGAATCTTTATTTTAGACTACTAAGGCTTTTAAAACTGAAATACTGTACTGTATAAGTGGAAATATTTGTGACGTGGAAATTTTTGCAATTTCGTGAATTTTAAAAATTCGCAAACTTTAATCCTTTACCAGACAACAAAATTTTAGCCTTGTCCAAATTGAAAGCATTTGCAGACGACAATTTCAATGTGGCTCAAATGGTGCAATTATTCTTTGATTGGTTGAAAACGTTACGGGAAAAGGAGAAAATGCTGGTTACCAGCATTTTCTCCTTTTCCCTCAATGTTTTCAAAAGACTTCTTTCCCAGGGTTGTTAAAAGTCTGCATTGTGTGGTAAAGTGTTAACAACAAGTATAACCACAAATAACAAGTGTCTTGAATTTGCAAACATTTCCCGACGCAAAATGTCCGTGATAGGTAATTCACAAATCTTTCGACACACATATATATCCACGTATAGTCTGCTTTGTTAGGGTTGCAAAGCCTTTAATGAGGACAATAACGACATGTTACAAAGACTTTGAGGCATGCTTTATTTCTGAAAGTTGCTGATTTCTTAGTATAAGTAAATATACTGTAAGTTGCAAAAGCAAACTAGCTCCAGATATTTTTCTTTTAATCATATTACTTCATGTTACTTTTTGGAAAATCCCTTTTTTCTTTACTGCTTCCCTAGTTACATGTACTTAATAATTAGTTTTATTATTTGTTCAGAGAAAAGCAGAGGAGAGAACCTGACATTGGAAAAAGATCACAAGTGAAACTTTTTTTCTGTAAAGTGTTAGTGGTACAATTTGTTTTTGACCGAGATAACCTTTTCTTATATAAGCTTAACCACAATGACATTTTGTTTTCTATTATTGTTAAAATTCAGTTGTTCATTAAAGTTAATTATTGTTAAAGTTTACAATGTTTCAAGTTTTCTCTGATTTGTGTCTTACTTATGAATAATATTTTATCACCAAGTCAAAAAGTCAACACAAGTGTCATTCACACTATAATTGAATGGACTTTGAAGCATGAAAAAATATACGACTGACTCCAGACCATAGTATAAGCTTCTTGATTTATTGCCTGTGAAGCTGAAACAGATTAACAGATATGTGAAGTTTGTGAAAAAGAAGCAGAGGTTGAGATCATGTTTTTTAAACTAAATGCCCCGAACTAGAATGGGAAGAAAAGTTGGTAAATGGAGAAAATTGAAATGAATTGCTCAAAAGACATTTATCTGCAAATACTTTCAATACAGATGTGTCTATTTTTTGTTGCCTGGTAAACAATTAATTGAATGACGTTAGCATAAATAATCAGAATTACCATCTTGACATAATTGAAATACTGTTGAATTGATTAGTTGAATGTATGATGTTTAACATCATTTTCAACATTATTTCAGCCAACTACCAATGCTTTCCTGGACTTTCTGTTTCCAGTACTTAGCACAATATTCTTCCCAAGCCACTGGCTGCTTTCCCATCAAATCATCGTCTAAACAATGATCAGCCATGAGAGACAGATGAATCTTTTGGTAATGACTATCATCGATCCTCGGAAAGAAATCGACCAAGCTTGGGATTCAGACCAGTGACCCTCAGTTTTCAAGTCCTGTATGCTACCAAGTAAGGCATTAGGGCTTGGCAAAATACTGTTGAAAACGACATCATAAAACATTTATAGACTGTTAGGGGTCCTACAATAATAAGATCAAGTATTTTGTTTATCATACACAATTCAAAATACAAATGTTGAAGTATAATTTATATGAAAACCACAAATATCTCCTCTCAGGTTGATAATTTATTCAAACTTTGAGAGAGTCGAGTCACTCTTTCTAAAATTCTTTCTCTAGCTTCCGCTGCTAGATAGTCCCCAAATCTCTGCAAAAACTTGTCAGGGTGCCATCGAATTTGCTGATCTCTAAGATACTTTTTAAAGTCACTTCCACTTTTATCCATACCATGAAACAGAATTTGAATATCATCCATTCTCTCTGAATCTAAACTTGGCCATGGAATATCACAGTAGCTTAAATCTGTTTTTTCTTTCCTGTCAAGAACTTCCTTGTATCTCTTTTCATATTTCAATCGATTTTTTAATGTTTTAAGAATTTCTTCTTCTTTGGAATTCATATCATATTTTTCCCGCATTCTAGCTCTTATATCTTCTAGATTTTCTGGACCTGCTTGTGTTTTAGGGGTATGATCTGTCTTGAATCTCTTTGGATTTTCTTTTGTTTTATACTGGGCTTGTGACCTTGATCTTTTCTTGGCAGCATACTCCGACCTTATTCTATCTGCCCAGTCATCGTAAGTTTCCTGTTGACTTGTGTAGTCCTCAAAATCTGTTGACAAAACAAAAATGATCCGCAACTGACAGTTTAGTGTTTACTTAACCCTTTACCAAACAATCCTGACTCTCAGTGACCCTATGGCAGAAAGCTGTTGAAAACATTGTAAGAAAAAAATATAGTGGGAAAAGGAGAAAATGCAGTCTACCAGCATTTTCTCCTTTTCCCACTATATTTTTTATCTGATTAAAGACAAACCCAGCACATCAGCCACCAGCAAATTCTTTCAATTTGTACAGGTCTAAAGTTTTCTCCTTTGATAAAGAGTTACCGGTGATCAAAGATTCCCTGAACACATTACTTTTGAGTCTTGCAGCAGTCTAAAATCATTCTGGCAAAGGAAAAATTCTTCATAGAGAGTAATGTCCCTTTTTGCAACAATGGCTTTTGCATATGTTCAGGCATCAAACCTTAACCCTTAGGCTTCTAAGTGCAACTAACTGACCTTTTACAGACAGTGCAGATCAAGATCAGACTGCACAGAATGTGCAGTCTGATCTTGATTCTACACTGTCCAATAAGGCGCTATCATTCCCCCAAAACATAACTTTGAAATAGCAGTATTTGGGTTTTTACTATTGGAATGAAAATTTCAGTTTAATTATTTATCAGGATAAGGGTTAATTAATGTTGTTTATAAATCCACCTTCTGCATATTTATTTCAGAAAGTGACAAATTCACCCATACAGTGCAAATCAAAACGGCCAGAATGTCCCAGATAGTCAGATGGCTAGTCTTGGAATTATGAATTATGATATTCTGGGTTGCTGACGTAAAAGAACCTAGCACCATATCCAGCAACCTCTCTAAATATTGTCCCCATCCTAAAACTCCTAGAGCAGCTTTCTGTATGGCTGAGTTAACTTTTTACCACACGACCAAATTTCAGACTGGTCTAAATTGAAAGAATTTGCACATGACAAATTACATGTTGCTTAAATGGTAAAATTTGTCTTCGATAGGGTAGAAAACATTGTGGGAAAAGGAGAAAATGCTGGTTACCAGTATTTTCTCCTTTTCCCACAATTTTTCAAAAGTTTTATTTCTCAAGGTTGTTAAAAGTCAGCTTTGTGTGGTAAAGGGTTAAAAACTACTGCCCACTTTAATTCTTTATCAAACCACATTTTTTATTTATGCAAATTGAAGGGATTTGCAAATGATTAAAAACATGTCCCTCTAATGATTGAATTTGTCTTTCCAAGGATAGAAAATATTGTGGGAGGAGAAGAAAATACTGGTTACCAGGGTCATTTAAACTTGGTATAGTTTAGCAAAGGGTTAAGATTATGAGAGTATAAAATACTCCCGTCCCCGTATTCCAAAATCATGGGCGTCTGAAACTTCAACTGAGTCTACTTTTGAAATAAAAAAGCACTGTGTCGAACATGACTGTCACGTGTTTATCACATGTTTTACCTTGTTCAAATCTCCCTACACTCGCATAGTATTCATCCTCACACTCAGCCGCCAGTTTGTCTCTCCATTTGATGTCATCTGTGTAGTCATGGCTACTTTTAGTCTCATCTTCTGACAAAGAGCTGCTGCTGCGCTAGAAAAGAAAAACAAGAAAGGGTAATACAGTCAGATTGATATACCTGTCACAAAAAATAAGCAACATGAATGACTTTACACATATTTTTAGTCAAACAATACATTATAAATGAGCCATGCACTGGCAAAAGGGGTTCAAAGCTTTTCTGAGATGCATTATACTAAGCAAGTAATCACATAATTACATGTAGGGATCCATAAAATCCATTTTGTCAAACGATTGATTACGAAATACAATTGTCCTTGGACACACATAAAATTTACAAATAACAAAATGTTTCAATCCATGTCAGACTGCGCAGATTGCGCAGTCTAACATGGATCAAAATGTTTTGCTTTTTGTAAATTTAATGTGTGTCCAAGGACAATTGTATTAATGGTCTATACTTTTTGCACATGCATTAACTCTTTACCAAATGACAAAATTTTAGACTGGTCCAAATTGAAAGCACTTGCAGACAACAAAATAAACGTAACTCAAAAATTGAAATTTGTTTCCAGCAGGGTAGAAAACAATGTGGGAAAAGGAGAAAATGCTGCTTACCAGCATTTTCTCCTTTTCTTACAAGGTTTTCAAAAGGCTTCTTTCTCAGGGTCGTTAAAAGTCGGGATTGTGTTGTAAAGAGTTAAAGCCCCTTTTCACACAGCATATCTCAATTATCTTTATTACCATTCTGTAATGCAGTAATTGCTAAATTGAAAATGTGCAACCATGTTATGCAAACTTATAGCTTTCTGTGGAAATCTTTTTTCTACCATAATGTTGGATAAAAGTTCAGAAAGAAAACATCTTTGCATCTTACATTTTTTTGAGGAGTACATATATATCTTTTGAACATCTTTCTTTCTAATAAATATCTTTTTAAACAAAGTTGAAGCAATGAGCTTTCAAAATACTTTTGTAAAGTACAGATAATGAACATTGAGTATGATGTGATTACAAAACAGGGATGTCTGAAAAAATTGGCAAAAGGAGGAACAGCCGGTGAAAAGCCATTATGTCACCTTTTGCCACAATGCTTTCAAAACTTGTCTGCAGTAAAAAACAAAATATCAACTGCAGGTGGTAATGTTTAACTTTGTTTTTCACACTGACACATCAGTACACAACTCATCACAGCACAGCCGATTCTGTACATACATCTAACCTCGTCTGTATCAAGGAGGTTTCCCTTTTGAAAAACTGCCGGTCACATGATCTTAAACATGGCGGCATCATGTAAATTGATTAGAATGGCAACAACAGCCACAGAGATAAGCAACCTATGAAAAATGCCAACGTACTTGAAAGAACAGGTTAGAAAAAAAATGTACAAACTGTTTGTCATCAGAAATGTTTATAGAATGATGCAAACGAAAAATTGTGAATAGTGTTTGCTTTCCAAGTGGAGTGCTATAGTTTTAAGGATGGTGAAGCAGTGTACTTCCAGCAAAGAAATATATCGTGTAGGTGCATATCAAGCTGTGTGATACAGCCAAGGGACTCGCTTAACAGATCACCCAAGGTTTGCAGAATGATCAGTACACCTATCCATGCACTCCTGAAGGTTCCCCCACATGCACTAGCACATGTAATTCTCACGAACATTCAAAATTCGAATGTAAAAAATTTCTGACTGGCTACACCAATTGGTTCTGCCAATCAGAAAGAGTGTTACTCTCTACATTTTGAACTGGTCTTAGAATGCAATTTAGCAAAGTTGGTAAATACAGATACAGCCCCATAGGTTACACGTATGATCCCCAATTAAGCTGCTAGTCCTCAGGGTCCTTTTGCAAGGCAATGAAGAACCCTAGCCTAGTACTGATAAAACTCAGGAAACACATGAATAAGTGAGCTGATGCCATAATGTTATGGAAATACTGTTGGAATCGCCATAATTATACTGTATACAATTCAAACCATATTTATACTGTACATACAATTTATACAAAAAGAAAATTAAATACCCTGCAATCCTTACATTAGACTCTTCCCGATGCTTCCTTCGCCTACACTTTACAAGTTTATACAGCATGGTCCTACATGTGTCCCCTGAACTGCCTGCTATATCCAAACTAGCCGGAAATCTCTCAATAAGAGGAAGTATGAGATCCGTATAACCTGTCAATAAGCAGAGCAATAAGTAGAGCGCCTTTACCATACAATGTCGTGTTTCAAATACCCCGAAGAGAGGACTTTTGAAAACAATGTGGGAAAGAAGAAAATGCTGGTAACCAGCATTTTCACCTATTCCCACACTGTTTCCTATGCCTTCAAGCAATATATCCTATTATTCAAGCTGTATTTAAGCTATTGTCTGCAAAAAATAAGCAACTATGGACTAGTCTAAAGTTGTGGGGTACAGTTAGAACCTAAAGTGTGTTAATTTGTTTAGTGCGCAACAAGCTACAGCCTGCAGACAACAATTTTTCAGTCCTCCTTTAACTCTTTACCAAACGACAAAATTTTAGACTAGTCCAAATTGTAAGCATTTGCAGGTGACAAAATAAACGTGAATCATTTATTAAAATTTAAATTTGTTTTGGGAAGGGTAGAGAACGTTGTGGGAAAAGGAGAAAATGCTGGTTACCAGCATTTTCTCCTTTTCCTACAATGTTTTTAAAAGCCCTCATTTTCAGGGTTGATAAAACTGGGGATTGTGTGGTAAAAGGTTAATCAAAGGGACTTTACACCAGATTTTATTAAGCAATTTTTCTGGACAATCTTAACAAAAAACACTGCTACCTTTTATTTGCATGGAAAGATGGCTTTACATGATTGGAAATATTTGTACATGCAGAAAATGCAAGGAATTACAGAGCATTTTGCATTCTTACTATAAAATTTTCTACTTAGTTAGTAACAGTGTAGCTGTTATTGCATAACAAGCATTTTCTCCTTCTGTCACAACATTTTCTACCCTGTCAAAGACAATTTCTGTCATTTCAGTCATATTTAACTGTTTTGTTACAGTCATCAGCTTGGACAAGTCTAAACTTTTGTTGTTCGACAAAGAGTTAAAAAAAGTCTGGGGCATGCTCTGGAAAAAGGGGGTTAAACGGATCTGCAAAAGGTATTGATGCAGGTCAGCCTGCCCATTCTGCACAGGCTGACCTGTGTCGAAACTTTTAGCTTCTAGTAAATTTTCTGCGTGTTAAAGGACCGTTATACATTATAATTTCGTTTGTTGTTGAACAAAATGAACTTCATGGAATCATAATTATATTACCTGCTTGGTATAATGCATCACAGAGATAACCCCTTTTTGCCAGAGCATACCTCATTTACAAGAAAAGGAAACACAGAACTTACAATCAGTGGATGAGTTGTATTCCTGGTGCTGTTCCAGAACTAAGGCTCTCTGTAGAGCTAGGTGTACAGGTAGATTGTGGAATTTGTCCAGCTCAAGACCATTCACACTTTCTCTCAAAAGGTACCTAATTATCAATTAAATTTAATTCAAGTAAGTATTATCAAATTTTTCTTGGTAACTGTTCATTTGTTTGGTGTTTGATCCTACGTTCAATAGTACAGTAAAATCTGTACTGAGTGGGCATCTGTATTAATCCTTTATCAATTATGGAAATACCATAGAATGATTCATTTTTACATAAATAATTCTTTTCCTTTAATTATGGATAGTTTATTGTGTCTAAAATTATATGTCTGGTAAAGTGTTAGGACTTAAATCTTTGCAAAACAACAAGATTTTTTTCCAGTACATACTAAAGCATTTTCAGACCGAAAGTAACATGGGTCTAATAAAATGATATTTGTCTTGAAAAGGCAGAAGGGTAGAAAATATGGGGAAGAGAAAAAATGAGGGTTACCAGTATTTTCTCTTTTTCTGACAATGTTTTCAAAGGTCTTTTCCCCTTGGGTCATTGAAACTTAGAACTGTCTTTGGCAAAAGCTTCTTAAATAGGCTGGTACAGGGTGACACACACACTCTTCCATTTCTTTTCAGAGTTATTGACAATTTGCATGTCGTATCCAGGTGTGATTCCAAAGCAGAGGTGCACATTTGGAGCATTTCATGGAACGGAAATAAAACAAAGACTGTTGGACATTCATGGCTGAAACTTGGTGGACAAGTCAGGCATAGACTGAAGTTCATTTGTACCAAAAATGGTTGGATTGCAAAAAGGATTGTGAATTTTATTAACGATTTCATGGGTGGCATTTTTTTTGTGTCACCCTGTATTACTTACTTTAAAATGAGCCCTGTACCATGTTTACAACAATAGTGCATCAAATTCCTCCCTTGTTTCAATTTCACCTCTGACAGATTGAGTGCATGTTTTTGAACATATAATTGAAGCTTTTTAGGTCTGTCATCTTTGATGTATCTTTTTATCTTCTTAACTTGATCACCACTCATTACTTTATACACTAAAATAGAACAGAACCATTTGAATTTTAAAGTTAACCCCTTACCAGACGAACAGTTTTAGATTCGTCCATACTGAAAGCATTTGCAGACGATAAATTAGATGTGGATCAAAAGACTGGATTTTGTTTATATAGGGTAGAAAATCTTATGGAAAAAGAAGCAAAATTGAGACATTTTGATGACACAAATAGCATCCAAATAATTTTAACCATTAATTCTATTAGAAAAGATGATCTAAATCTATAAACATAAAAGAAAATTCCTTCACCCTTTCCCAAACAATCCCTGGTTTTTACGATGCTGGGAAAGGTTTTTGAAAACACTGTAGGAAAAGGAGAAAATGCTGGTAACCAGCATTTTCTCCTTTTCCCACAATGTTTTCTACCCTTTCATAGACAAAAATCATCATTTGTATTACATTTATTTTGTCGTCTGCAAATGCTTTCAATTTGGTCTAGTCCAAAATTTTGTGGTTTGGGAAAGGGTTAAGACATGACATCACAAATTAAAATGGACTGAAATTCAATCCTTTCTGCTTCATGAAAAATTCTCCTGTTCTGATGATCTTTAACTCTTGACCAAACGACAAAATTTTATACTTGTCCAAATTGAAAGCAACTGCAGACGACAATAAATATGACTGAAAAATTGAAATTTGTTTGGGAAAGGGTGGAAAAAATTGTGGTTGCCAGCATTTTCTCCTTTTCCCACAATTTTTTAAAAAGGCTTCTTTCTCAGGGTCTTTTAAAGTTGGGATTAATGGGTTGAGCCAGAGTACATAGATAAATAATTTTACAAAACTTGCTGAAGCAGGAACCTGTTTAAAAGAATGTGGAAAAAGGCGATCTAGAGCTTGTAACCAGTATTTCCCCCGGTTCCCACAATGTAGCCTATCATGTACATAAACTTCAGCTCATTTTCACCACTTTCATCAGATGCTTTCTATTTGGAAGATTCCAATGTATTCATTTTGGAAAGGGTTATCTCCACATCAGTGGGAAGCTTCAATGTTATTTGTGTGCCTGAACTATATAATAACACCTGGGTCCCTTCAAATCAAAGGTAAGAAAGGGTAAGCAAAGTGTTGATGCAATATTTTTTGAGTGATAATTTACCAGTAAGCCATGCAAATAAAATCTTGCAATACATCTTTTGAAATAATACTAGCAACTCCCCTGTACTATATCACAAAATCCTATGAAAATCAAAATTATTCGCCAAAAAATTGCATTATTTTTCTTTAACAATTCATTCTGTAAACATCAAATAAAATATTGGTCAACCGAATGAAGCTGACAATTTCTTTCTTTTCACTCATAAAACAATGCCATATATATGCAAAGAACTATATATTGGTGGAAATTTGTCGGTATTATTTCCATTCTTTAATGCTGGCCATAATAACTTTCAAGACATCAGTTGAAATAGCACTACAATTTTATAAAGAGCGAAACCTACACGGGACGAATCCAGCTTGTCGCGAAAACTACTCAAACTATATAAATTAAGTTAAATAAAAAACCTGAACAAGATGATGCCCTTGCGGTATCCATTTATTAACCTATGAAAGCTTGCCTAGCTTAAATTAACACATACATATTCATTAATAGTCCAACTTGAATGTCATCACTGATCGAAAAATAGACGGTTCTTTCGGTGATTTACAAAATGTTCTCGGGTAAATTCATTGTCGAAGGGAGCAAACTCATACTGCCTTATGCCAAAGTTTATTAAGAGTGATCTCCCTCAACCTGATACCCGCGTCTCCACTACCTCCCTCCAGTCAATACTTTGGAAAAGAAATTCTGTATTTAGTTATAAATGATGCTTATAAGGATTGTTCTCGAGCAGATCTAACTATTGACAAGAATTTAGCAAGAATTTCCGGCGTAAGATGAATACATTTGGTTTTTGAATAAAGGTGCACATCGCTTTCGCTTACTTCTCAGTCCAAAGCGAATAAATTTCGGACATCATATTATTATTTTTCGGCTATATTATCGCTGAGAAAGATTTTATAATTTTTAAGGAGCTCAAGATCTATTTATACGCTACTTTATCAGCAAAGATAGATCTTTAGAATCAGCCTAATTTAGATAGGATAACTTCCGGCGTTACTTAGCATATTTGACAATGTTTCTGAAAAAACTAACATACACCTATGTAACGAGTACCCTGGGTTCCAGCCCGATCATATTTTCCTTTTATGTAATCGGACGTTACTTTGTCAAAAATGAGATAGTTATGTAATAATTACGGAAGCGATGAGCCGCTTTGCCACAGGTCTGTATAGACCGTGAAAGGAGACCGCGAAAAAGAGTGATTAAAAGCCAATAATTATTACCGCCTGAACCTAGGCAGGGATCTTATATACATATAAGCCATGCTCTGGCAAAAGGGGGCTTAATGCATCTCCGTGACGCATTATACCAAGCAAGTCATCACATTTATGAATCCATAGTATACACTTTTTTTAACAACCAACTTAATTATGCGGTAGATTAGTCCTTTAACATACAGAAAACTGACCAATAGCGAAAAGTTTCGGCTCAGGTCAGCCTGCGCACATTGCGCAGGCTGACCTGAGTCGATACGTTTCGCAGGTGCATTAAGCCCCCTTTTCACAGAGCATGGCTCATATACATATACGATCCCAGACCTAGGCTATATAACTAGGTGTCGTTTTTTTTTTTTAATTATTATTTTTTAAGCTAAATAGATGTTAACTGGCACCTTACAGAGTCAAGCACAACTTTGTAAGTTTTCAAGACAATGTAAATCAAAACAAAGCTGCATTTTGCGGACAATGTAGTCAAGTTCAGACTGCACAGGATGTGCAGTCTGATATTTGATCTACATTGTCCGCTTTTTAGTTTTGTCTTCTGGTAAAACCAGTTTTGAAATTGAGATGATTTGGTCTCTTGTCCGAAAATGAGAAAGCGCATTTCCTTTATTTGATGCTTTGAGCTGCCTTATTTTGAAGACTGGGTTCCTGTTTACTAACCTTTCTTAAGAATACGCCTAGCCTAATTCTGAAGAATTTTCGAAACTTGAAAGTAGCGCAACATCTGATTGGCTAAAACACTTGGTTTAGCCAATCAGAAGTTGTCTTACTTTCAAATGTAGAAAATTCTTCAGAGTAAGACTTAGACTAAGTAAGTAAAATGAAACCTGTTAAGCCGATAGTAAATACCAATTTTATTGCTTTTTCAAAGGTATTTTTTGTGGGGAAAAATATCGCATTGTCGGACAGTGTAGATCAAGTTTAGACTGTACTTTCTTTTCAGTCTGATCTTGTTCTTCACTGTCCGCAAAAGATCCTTGAGCCGTGCGTAGCTGTTTAATGGTCAGAATTGTTGGTGAGTACGGACTCAGTATGGGTTTCCGTGCGTCCGCGTGGCTATGCGCCTGGTAATGACATGAGCCAAGCTCTCTGAAAAGGGGGCTTAATGCATCTGCGAAAACTATCGACCCAGGTCAGCCTGCACAGTCAGCGCAGGCTGACCTGGGCCGAAATTTTTCGCTATTGGTAGATTTTCTCCATGTCAAAGGATCAGTCTACCTCATGATTGAGTCGGTTGTTAAAAAAAAGTGGCTATTATGGATCCATAAGTATGTGATGGCTTTCTTGGTATGATGGATTACGGAGATGCATTAAGCTCCCTTTTGCCAGAGCATGGTTCACATGTATAATGACATCAGTACAAATCTTTCCAAGCAAGTTCGTCTAGTTATTCAATGGTTTGCTTTTCTTTAAAATGTTACTAGAATTTCATAGCCAACGTTAAATTTGTTTTGAAGGCGAAATCTGACCTTGATATTAACTGAACCGTTTTATTTTTCCACTTGAAATGTTGGCAGATTTTTATGTTATTAACTAATGTGAAATACAAGGGAAACTACCCCCCTCCACGGGTTACGAAATACATTCATCTTTATATTTACATGTACTTGCTTTTTCTTCCGTCTGTTATCCTCCAATCGATTCATAGATCCATTCATTCATGATCATCTCATAATAACATATTAGAAGTCATTATGTACAGTTGAACGGAAAGTAAATTTCAGAACCAATCGTCCCCGCCGACGCAAGTCAACGAACAGCATACATGTAGTTTTATTCGTCTTCTGTTTTATGCTGTCCCCACATCTATAGGGGAAGTGACTCTTGTATTATTCAAGAACAAATGTTAAAGAGTTTTTTCCCTTAGACCATAAAATCTTTTGGAACAGGTAGAAGTCAAATTTTTGTGTGACATTTAGTAAAAGTCGCTGTCACTCGGCAAACCCCTGTTGATATCGGATATCTTTCACTAAACTGTGAGATTTAAGCAAACTGTTTGGGATTTTATGTCATATGCACACATACGATCCTTGCTTTACCCAGGAATTACCTCACCCAGGGATCGTATATACACATTATATATACGATCCCTGCTTTACCTAAGGTCAAATCAAATTCAGTTGCACTGCCAATAAAGAATTTACTACCTGAAAAAACACAAAGGTTACAGATCTAATGCTTTTAAAAAAGGAACAACTTTTTGCAAAATTAGGTCCGATTCCAAAACGGCCGGGACTTACTTCGTTCCCCATGAGGAAAGAGCTCTGCCTTTAATTGATTATACAGAGGGTAATTTTTACCTTTTGGCAATTAAATTCTAAATCTAGATAATAATTAGAGGTTTGTTTTATATTATCTTCTTAAATTTAATAATTTTGAACTTACTAAGAATATTTGGCGAAACCATACGATGGCGAAATCTGTTGTAGCGAACTTGTGAAGAGGCGAATAATCCTGGTTTATGGTCCAAAAGAACGCGAAATGTGATAACATTTTGGGAAAGTGGCGATGATAATTTTATTTCACTACCTATGGTTGTCAGCTCGAAATGTCTACTCCAAACTATTCCTGACGAAATCCTCTGACAAATCAATACAAGTGTCAGACGAGAAGTTTATCAAAGTAAACAAAATCACGCATGGTAAGCCTGAATTTTTTTTTCAACTCCATGCTCTGCTGTAGTAGAATTCGACAGCATTCAATCACTGTTAACCCTTTACCAAACGACAAATTATTTGACTCAACTAAATTGAAAGCATTTGCACAGGACAAATTAAATGTAGCTCACATGATGATTCCTGTCTTTGATAAGGTAGAAAACATTTTAGGAAAAGGAGAAAATGCTGGTTACCAGCATTTTCTCCTTTTCCTACAATGTTTTCAAAGGGCTTCTTTCTCGGGGTCTGTAAAACTAGGAATTGTGTAATAAAGAGTTAAAAGAAAAAAGGTTACCAACCTGAATTAAGGTTAAAAATCTTTTCTCGTCTACAAATGTTAGACTTGTCAAAATGAAAAGCATCTGCAGATGAAATGAAGTTCTCTGTAAGTGTTGAAAATAAAGTGGGAAATGGAAAATATGCTGGTTACCAAAACTAGCTTTTCTTCCTTTTCCAACAATGCTTTTAAAAGACCTCTTTCTCAGGGGTCATAAAAAAGGGGATTGATTGGAAAAGGTTTAATACAAGCAAGGATATGCCTGTCTGATGAAAGCTATGAGAGAAAAATCCCATATAGATTTTTTTAATGAGATTTTTTTAAAAATTATAAGAATTTTTGTCAATGCTCATGAAATTAATAAAAAAAAAAAAAAAAAGGAGGGGAATCAGCCTTTTCATTAAGAGGTGGCCGACGGCAAAATTGCCGTCTATTTCACGTTTTCAGCCGTCTACTTTTTGAGCAAGTTTAGAAAATGAAAGTAGAAAATTGTAGTACTTTGTGCATAAAAGAAAAATTCAAAACAGGCTACTCTTTCTGTTTGCTCACATTTAAATCGAAGCAATAAATCAGAATCCATGATCGATTCGATATGTCTTTCCTTATACCGCGATACCAAATCGTATTGTTTCTATCAACACCGCATAGAAAATTTTCGGAACACGGGTCGAAAAGAAGTCGGCTAAGGCCTTTAATTATGAAGCGTCAGGCCACCCACAATAATCAACTTTTTCCCGAACAAGGCGAAATCCTCCAGTGGTAGGTATTCCAAAGATTCATCATGGCTGTGTGGCATTACCGATCATTGATTTGATTGAAAGAAAATGACTGGAACTTGAACACTGGTGTCTATAGTGTAAAAAGGTCAGTAAAAAAGTCCGGTCTGTCTTGTTCACATGTACTGGTTACAGTATTATGATCTGAGTTCCAGAACATAAGATATGAGTTGACAGTGCATAGCATTGGCAAATGAAATGCATCTAAAAGAGTGTTCCCACTCGCGCAAATTCACGTTACAGAATTAAAATTCACGCAACAAATATTGGTTACACGCGAGACCTCATGTAAAAAATACATGGACAAAAAAGGCCAATAATCGCTTGTTTTGTGTAAAATGACAAGTTTTCGAGTTACCTGTTACCCTTACTGATAATTTTTTTGTCAAATCATGCAGAAATACATTTCAAGAAATTAAATGACATGAAAAATTGATTGATGTAAAAAATACGGAAACCCATGACACAAGAAAATGTCTCTTCGACATTGTCCAACCAGAGTCACATCAGACTGCCTTTTCAGCTTTTTAATGACTTTAAGCAGTGAATTTACATAAATATCATAACATAACAGACTTTTATACTGCAAATCATCAATATGGATTGCTTTATGTCAAGTTGGGAACCATTATTGTCATACCCTCTAATATGAATCTTACCCCAGATTTACAGCTCAGGGGGTAAGCGTACCCTTGAATTAAAAAGTTAGTGGGAACACTGTAAAAAAATGAGGCATTCATTTTGTTGTATATGAAAGTAAGATTTTTTTTACCATAAAACAGAATGGATGCCATATTGAATACCCTGTATTGGAAGCAGTCTGACTTAGGTCTACAGTGTTTCCAAAAATATGATTTAAGATATGAGAACTAGAAAAGATTGGTCAATGAGCCAAGAAAATGAAAAAAAAAAAAAATGCTGTAAACAGCGATGTTATTTTTTTCAGAATTTTATCCAAAAGGTTATTGTAGACCCCTATCAAACTGCTCCGAAGTATATTTAGATATAAGGCAGAAAATAAAATACAGTTTCATAACATTATTTAATTTTACTGCATTTTCCCCGAAATTATAAGTAACTTCAGAGATTTTTCTGAATATTTTTACATTTTAAAAGGTATAAATTAAGTCCAGGAGAGCTAATCTCTGACCCCCTAAAAAGCTCTAAATTCAATTTTGCCAGGGGGGGGCCTTTGCCCCCTGGCCCCCCTAGAGGGGGTGCTGCCCCCGCCCCCCCCCCCCAGCTGGGGGAGGACCCCCAGACCCCCCTGCCTTCTACTTTGTCATCCCGGCCTTCTACTTTGAATTTTAATGAAAAGGCTGGGGATACAAACAAGCTTAAAACTGAGCTGAAGTGAAAATAAAGTCACCCACACTCTGCTACAAAGTTCTATCATATTCTTCTAACTCTACTGTCTATCAAATAGTAATTGGAGTTGGGTTGAGTTGAATGACACATACATAAACTTAGCGGATCAAAAAGATTCAACTTTGTAAAATTCTGTAACAAATTCAGTGTTCAGTCGCGCAAATTTTTGCGTATATCACGTTATAGAATTGAAATTCAGGTAACAAATTTTGGCTAAACGCGAGACCTCACGTAAGAAAATACATGGACAAAAAGGCCATTATCCGCTTATCTTGTGTAAAATGACAGATTTTGAAGTTACTTATTATTCTTATTGATAAATTTATGTCAAATTATGCGGAAATATATACCCAGAAATTAACAGACAGCAAAAATTGATCGGCGCAAAAAACGCGGAAACCCATGACACAACAAAATGTCTCTTTGACATTGTCCAATTAGTGTCACTTCAGACCGTCTTTTCGGCTTTTTAATGACTTAAAGCAGTAAATTTACACAAACATCTTGATATAGCAAACTTTTTTTGGTTGCAAATTAGCAATATGGACTGCTTTACCAATAGTTGGGAACCATTATTGTCATACCCTCTTAAACGGAATCTTAGACCTACCCCAGATTTAAAGCTCAGGGGTAAGTGTACCCTTGAAATAAAAAGCTTGTTGAAATATTGAAATTTGAACCTGCTAATCCTTCAAATAAAGAGAAGTGCGACGATCTCCTCTGTACACAACCGCATTACACATATTTAATGCATGTTAATATTCCTCTCGATTCCCGAGAGTCAACTTTTTTTTTGACGACAGCTTCAAAATCTGACCGCGATTTAGTGTAGATCTAGCTACATCGTATTTGTGCTGCTTACTATCAAAGTGATTGATACCGTTTTACTTTTAGAACAGTGCCGTTCTTGACAGAGATGGATGACGTTTTTATCTTGATCGTACAGCAACCAGTGGTGGTTTTGAAGCCATTTTTACTCGGAACCTCGGAGATGGAGCTAATGATTAATCACTTTGAATATCGTTTGTTGCCCTCTTTGGGCTTCAACTTCGTTTTTAGTTGCGCTTTCGATCGAAAACTCTGTCTGCAAACTTGCGACACGAAAAACGCTTTACAGAACAAAACCAAGCGGTTGTCCGAAACGATAATTAAGATGGCGTAATATACACTCGTCACAACTCGGTCAATTCCGTACCTACATCTAACTTGATCAACGGATCACCCGAGGTTTGCCGAATGCGTAATGCGGTCTAGATTCGAGCATCTACACGATATCAATTCAAAAGCACGTGTACACCAGTCTGAATGATTTATATCCCTTGGCGACTATCGAAAATGAAAGTAAAAGTTGTTTTTTATGTAATTGCTGATCTTTTCATTTGGATGCAATTTTTTCTCGCGTTTTGAGATTTTTAATGAGATTTCTCTGATTTTTCTGCGATAATATCACGGAATCGCGGCGTTGGCATATCCCTGTACAAGATTAGGCTATTCTGAAAAACGTTTTGGCTCTTTCAACAGCGTTCAGGCAAACTTGCCTGCAGTAAGTTAAAAGCTGTCATCTGAAGGAGGTATCAATAATATATCTACTCATATTCTAGGGTTTAAATGCCTGTAGCAAGATGATGGCATGATATTCATCAACATTTCAAATGTTGAAGCAACTCCAGGAGAAAAGAATCGTGTCTCTAGCCTCTGACACTAGCGATAAAGTTCTGTACCTGAACACATAGGGATAAAGTTTCATACTGGAGAACTGACTCTGAGTACAGCAAAGAAGCTATCAGTTACTCTTGTACAGGGATCTTATATACAGGGATAGGAAACGCGGTATAACTTCCGGTTATTCACTGTCTTCTTTCGAATTGACCGCAAAGGAAAAAAACGGCGGACATCTTAAATTTCGGCATACGACGGTCACTGTTTTAAAAAATCAACGTTTTGCTTGATTATCCCACATTTCCTTCTCAACAGGTAAGTTTCCGAATATTTACATGCTTAGAATATATGTAACATCATTTTTTTCGGAGATTTTGTTTTATATGCTTATTTTGGCGTTAAAAATTCATGGCCTAATCATGTTTGCCCCGTAGGGGATGTTCGGCAGGAGGATTTAGTGACGTGCAAAAGAAATACTTTTTAAGTACATAAAGTAGCGTCCAAATAGCAACATGTTGGTAAAAATCACGAGATAGAGTACATCTCCTTGTATTAAAGCCAATTTTGTGCTGATTTTCGATTCCTAAGTTAGATAATTATGGGCTCAAAACTGGGCTATTTTCAGTATTTCATCACAAAATGGCGGACCAATGTGGTGAATTTGGCAGGACCCTAGTGATAGTAGAACCATTCTCAATTTATTTTTAGAAATATATTTGTTCAGATTTTGACATATTTATAAGCAGTAAGTATTTCTTTTTGTTTTTAAAGCAAATCTAATGATTTTCGATGCCAAGGTTAGATAACTGGGGGCTCAAAAACTTGGCTATTTTCGGTCTTAATTGCAAGATGGCGGCCCAATATGGTGAATTTGCAGAGACCCTGGTGATAAATGTAGCATTCTGATTCCATCTTTTGAATTAATTGTGTTCAGATATTACCATATTTATAAGCAGTAAGTATTTCGTTTTGCACTAAAATCAAATATAAGCTGTTTATGGAATCCTAGGTAAATAAAAGTGCAGCCTAAAAAGGGGTTATTTCAGTGAAGGTGGAAGCGCAGTACCGCACATTAGTCAAAAATGATTGGATCTATGATAGTTGGCCATATCCTGAACAAATTCTCATTATAGTTTAACCATGTGAAAATAAAACCATATTTTGCAACGTAACTGAAGAATTAAAATGTTACGTTTTGTTAAAAGGAGAAATTTGAAATTCAGTTGGTTCTATATTTTTTTTCCAGATATATATTGTGACAGCACAAACACTTCAAAACATGGTTTCAAGAGCTGTCAACATACTGTTGTGATGCATCCTGTGAACAGAAGAATGACATTGAAGATGGTTTTGTAATTCTGCATAAAGTGTGCTAGTATGAAACTAAAGCTAGGCTTGAAAACTTGGAATATTAAAGACCAAATCAGCTGTGAACTGTACAAACCTGCAAGAAAAATGCTAAAGTGAAATTAATGTATTTGAATATGAAAGCTGTGAGCTTCTTCTACCATCAAAGTATATTTAGTATGTATAGCTCAGTAAGCCACTAGAAGTATGGAGTTATTTAATTATCTGTGACAAATGCTAGTATTCCTGAATCCTAAGTTTTCACTAACCTGGGGAATATCCATACTTCCGAAAACATTGTGAAAAAAGAAGAAACTACGGGTAAGTACATGTCACATTTTCTCATTTCCCCAGGAAAAACAAGTCTCCTCATTTCAGTTGCATTTCATTTGTCGTCTGCAAATGCTTTCAAATTAGACATGTCCAAAATTTTGTAATCTGGCAAAAAGTTAAGGATGGAACCTTGCTCAATTTGCAATGTTTCACAACATTTTAGTTGTATCATAGCAGCCATTATACTTATCTATTTGTTTTTTGAATTTGCACAACTGTCTGCACAAGCTGCGTGTTGCTTTTCCTCATCAACATATTTTTTGAGGGAGAAAAGTATGTATCTGTGTTGTGCAAAATCAAATTTTGTTGTCTAGCAAAGTGTTCCTGAAGGTTGGTTGCTTTCAACATTTTGCAATTGTATCACAGCAAACAATGCAGCTATCCATATTCCATGTATTACTAGAGTTGGGAATGTTTCTACTTGAAAATCTCTGTTGAGGGAGAGAAGTATATTTTGGGCGTTTGTATGACATACACCAGGATTATAATGATAGTATAATATACCAATAATATCTCATATACACAATACTTTTACCATCATCATTAACTGCAACTTGCCACAGTGAAAAAATTTTAGGAGATAAAAGTCTACATTCAATGAAAAGAGCATTTGCGGAAGCAACCAACCATTTGCATGTTACATTTTATCGCAAAAAGATTGGTCCTTGTGTCATACTGTTTTCCAAAGATTTCTACAGTGGATTTATGTAAAATCAAATTTATTAGGCATTAAGTTAAAACTTGCTAAAGAAACACATTTTTCTGCACCATTTAATTTTGCAACACACAGGTAGCTCAATATTCATGGCTGCCTTGAGGTTTTCAGTGAGAAATTTTAAAATATCAATTTCAACATAAACTTTCTGTGTACAATGTGAATTTTTTTGAAAATTTAAAAAATGAAAAACATTTGAAGGAAAGGCAAAAACATAATTTTTTTAATAGCACAGAAATCATTTTGAAAAGAATTGATCACTGGCTGCAACTGGTCTTTTACAAATGTTTTCCAATGCTGTACACTGTATGAGGAGTGAAAAGTCAAATTCCTACAAAGTCCTACACAACTTATACTGTTTTCAAATTGGTCCAAAATCAAAGCATTCAAAGTTATTAGATAGGCTTAAGTTCTCTGACACAGAATAAAAAAACATTATTAAAGAAGGAAAAATTGCTTGTCAAAAGCAACTTTTACTTTGCCACACTGTTAACTCTTTTTGAAACAATACAGAAGTAGACTTGTACAGAGAGCATTTACAGACAACAATTGAAATGCGACTCAAATTATGGAATTTGTCAATGATATAATTGAAAGCATTTGGGGAAAAGGAGAGAATGTTGGTAACCAGCATTTTCTCCTTTTCCTGCAATGTTTCCAAAAGGCTTCTTTCTCTTGGTCATCAGAACTCGGGGTTGTGTGGCAAAGGGATAATTGCAGATTTGTCTTTTTATTTTTCTAATAATTATGCTACTGACTATTTTTCACCAAAGAACAGTTTTTTGGGGGCCTTTGGAATCCCCAATTGAAAGTATTAGCAAACGACAACTGAAAGTAGATTCAAACGATTTATTTTTTTTGCATGGTATTGAATATTGCGGATAAAAATGCTGAAAACAGGTACATGTGCTAGGCTAGCATTTTGTTCTTTTCCCACAACATTTTCAAAAAGCTTTAAATATCCCGAAGTCATCAAACACACAAGGTTGTAAGGTACACAGGTTAATTCGAAATGATGCAACTGTGAAGGCCACTGTTGTATGTAATTGATTCCAATATATAAAAGTAGGAACAGAGTTGCAGACAGGTCCTCACACTTCACCAGCCTACTTTTTCAGAAAGTTCACTAATTCTTTCCATTTTGCAGGAAATTCTCCTTTTTTTTTCTGTCAAAGACAGTGATTTAAGAGTAGCTGCAAGCTGAACTGAAAATGTACTGGAAGGTCCATTGAATGGGCAGTGAAGGCAATTTTCTGGTTCTATATGCCCTTTGTGTAGTTTGCTATTGAAAAATGGGTATATAACTATTAACAGATCTCTGTGTTACCGGCCTAATACATTGTACTACATACAAGTGAAATGTTTGTCACTCCTGATGACATGAGCTTTTGACCTGACCAAATTGAAACATTTGGAGAAGAAAATCAGAAAATAAATATTTAATTTCAATGATGCGTATTGTCTATAAACAGAAGAGGACACTAGATGTGTCATGACAGATACACAACTTGATATATCCCACTTGTGATCATGTCAAATACAGGGAGTGGACAAAAGCAGTCCACTTCCGAAACGTTAGACGGACTTAATCCTTCAACAGGCGATGTGTGCTTTTCCGGAATTGTTTGCAATAGATATCCACTGCAGAAATATTAAAATATTTTAAGTTACTACGAAAAAGAGGTTTGTTTCGGTAATGGGTCGTTTTGGCACCGGGCCGTTTTGATCTCCATTCACAATTTACACTTCGTGTGAAATCAAGACTGACAACATGACCTATATATCTGAAATGCCCAATTAGTCGACTTTAAATTTTCCAGATAAAAAAAAAAAATGACTCTTTAACTAAAAAAAACAATAATAGAAAAACATTGACATAAACATTGAAATGCATTTCATACTAAACGCTTCTTTGTCGGATATAAAAATTGTCGGAATCGGCAAGGAATTATATTATCTGAAAGGAAGATAATAACTCGCAAGGAACGACAACGGATTATTGGACGCCGTACAGGTAAGTCAGTGAAAAATCGATAATTGGTCTTAACTCCCGTTGCGTTGCCTATCCCTGTATATACGATCCCTGCTCTTGTATGACCAATTTTCAATTAATGTTCTAAAAAATCTTAAGAGTCTAAACCCTAATAAATCTTTAGAGTCTAAACCATGCAATTTAAGAACTTACCTGTCGTATAAGAATGAAAATTACACGTTGCCTGTGAAACAAGTTCTTTCAACTTATAGTAAACATTTTGGATGCTTGATTCCAGCACTGTCGCTGTGATATGGGTTGTTCAAAAGGTTGACTTGTTCACTACAGGCTTTAAACTGAGAACCTTTCGTATGAGAGGCCGACACACTTTACCACTTGACCACTGTCTCTTACTCACAATATAGGTCAGTCATGTTTATTGTATTCAGCTCTGAAATGGGATCAACTCTGAAATGGGATGAAAGAGATTCTTAAAGGGATAATGAAAAAATAAACCATTAATAGGTGCACTGACTGCAGTGAAGGAAATGGAGTACTGTTTAGAAAGACCTGTATACCTCCTCCTCCCCCCACAAACACACTCGTTTATAAAGACATGCACAACAAGAGTGTTTCCTCTCTTTATCAGAACTGAGCCCTCTACCAAACTCTGGTAGCCTACAGTACTTGAAACTAGGGGCACTGGTTAGAATCCCCAACTTGGCCAATTTCAGAGGATTGATGATAGTCAATATGGCAGGATTCATTCCTCTCTTACAGCTGATCACTGTTTCGACATTCTTGATTCGGGAAAGCAGCCAGCAATTTGAAAAGAATTTTGTAGGAAGTACTATTAGAAGAAACTCAGGAAAGCATGGATAGGTGCACTGGCTGCTGCAATATAAATGAAATAATGTTTGAAACATCATAAAACAGTTTATTAATAAACAAACAAAATATTTTTCAGAGTTTGAGCAGTTCAAAAGAACAGAAAGAGACGGTAGAAAAACACACAGGAAGGAAACAAAGAAAATTATGTATGACGACTTTTACTCAGATTCCGACTCGGATGGTTTTGAGTTCAGCTCACCTGCAGATCCAGTGTTTTCTGTTTCGTCCCTAAACCAAGGACAGTTGTCATCTGTGATCCCTAGTTATTGTGACAAAGGTAAGAATATTTGGTGGGAACATTCTGGTATAATGGTCAGAGCTGTCTATTCCGATGAAAAAAATTTAAGACCAGTCCATAGTGAAAGTAAAATTTAATGCAGACCACAAAGCTAAAGTGGATCTACGAGGATCATCCAATAATTAGCGAGACTGTAGTTATTGAAGAAATACCTGAACTAATACTCATCCAATGTTCCTACATTCCTTTAATATAGGCTCCTCCCTTTTCAATGACAGAATTCGATCAGTGAGGAAGTCTTCTTATTTCCGTTGCTAGGCAACCAGAGTTAATGTGTCGAATTTGACTGGCCACCTCTACTTCCAGGGCGTCTAAATCCTCAAAATGCACACCTCGCAATGGTTCTTTCAACTAAGGAAAAAAGATCAAAGTCTGGAGGACTCATGTCTGGAGAATGTGGAGGGTGCGGTAAAATGTCCCAGTTACAGAGTGTCAAAAGTGACGTCACCCTACCTGCCTTGTGACAGGCGGCGTTGTCATGCAGAATTAATGGTGTAAGTTCAAGCAGCTCCGGTCACTTCTTGCGAATGGCAGGTCTCAAGACAGACAGAAATGTACGATAATACTCTTGATTGACTGTTTTCCCGATCGGGACCTGATTTGCAGCTAATATGCCATGATTATCATAGGCAAAAATCATCATCATCTTCAGATTTCCTTGTTTTCACCTGAATTTAATGGGTCGTGGGGACCCTGGCGTGTGCCATTCTGAAGATTGTCTATTTAGTTCTGGTTCATAACTTCATATCCAAGTCTCATCTATTGCCACTATCCTGTTAAGAAACATATCACCCTCATTTTTGTATCTTTCCAGTAATTGACTGGCAACATCCACTCTTGCCTGTTTCTGCTCCGAGCTCAGTGCATGGGGTACCCACCTTGCAGCAACACGTCACATGTTTAACTTATTTGTCAAAATTGTATGTACTGACCCATGACTTATCCCAATTTCATTGGCTACTTCTTCGCATGTTTATCTTTGATCAGTCTCCATTACAGCCCTAACCTTTTGGATATTTTCTTCGCTTGCTGCTTCTGTTGGCCGACCTGGGCTGGGTTGCTTCTGCACACTAGTCCTTCCTTCCTTAAACTGTGCAATCCACCGGAACACTGCTGCAAGAGAAATAGCTTGGTCCCCACAAACTTTTTGTAAGGTTTGAAAAATCTCTGTTCCAGTGCTACCCTTATGATGCTCAATTTATATATATATGCACTTGTTCTTCTGCTGTGAAGCTGGCCATGTTGCAGTTGTTTGTGTCACAGTAAGTGATGTCATAATTGTGACGTCATAACGTAACGTCATTTGGCATAATTTTTGTGTTGCTAATATGTTAGGCAATATATGTGCAAAGTTTCATTAAAATCTGTCAGACAATATTTGAGATATGACAACAGTCTCACTCATTATTGGAGGACCCTCGTAATCTTGGAATTTATCTGTGAAAGGATAGAAAGATTCAAGGTCTTTTGGTAGTAACAGACCTAAGGCCCAACATACAAAATGATGAACAACTCGTACAATGTAGTTGTGTCAAATACAGAATGCTTTGTAGGAAAAGGAAAACAAATACTGGTTATCAATAGTTTCTCCTTTTCCCACAGTGACTTCAAAAATCATCTACCTGAGGTCATTAGAACATGAGACTGTTTAATTCAGAAGGCTAGATCTATCACTCGTTTGAAATCATGATTCTGTATTCACTGTCTTGTCATTGACCCCATCCCAGGAAAGTCTTGAATAAGAGGGCTGTCGCCATGTGACGGAAATAATGTTGAAAGTTTAGAAAAACACTGTGCAAATAAATTGATAAACCCTTCACCTCACAATCCTGACTTTTTCCGACCCTCAGAAAGAAAACGAAATAGAAAATATTGAGGGAAAAGAAGAAAATGCTGGTAACCAGCATTTTCTCCCTTTCCCACAATGTTTTCTTCCCTTTCAAAGGCAAGTCTGACCATTTCAATAAAAATAAATTTGTCCTCATCAAAAACTTCAATTTGGACAAGTCTAATTTTTTGTCGTTTGGTAAGGGGTTAATCTACGATTGTACTTCATTTGGATTGACAGTAAAAGACGACCATCAAACAAAAAGACATGCAAATACCACTACAACAGTTCCTCCTGAAGTTCGACAAAAATTACAGAGACAGAATCTGTCTACACATCTTGCTTCAACAAACAGTCAGTTCCAACCCATTGGAAGAGGAAGAGCAAGGTTTCTTCGACCAACTACAGACAGACATCAGTCAAATGACCATGTACAGCATACTTCAGAGACAGCTGAGAATTGGGATTTAGATGGACTGGTAAGATTTCTGTATCTATTGATGTTCTCAGTTTACACATCTGTATTGTCTACTTCATTTAACCTGACCCAGGGCAACATTATTTTACAACTATAAATATTCTATTTTTACCCTTGGCACCACACGGGGCTGCCTTTGGCTTATGTCC
The DNA here is from genome assembly GCA_946811185.2 of Hippopus hippopus. Classification (NCBI taxonomy): domain Eukaryota; kingdom Metazoa; phylum Mollusca; class Bivalvia; order Cardiida; family Cardiidae; genus Hippopus; species Hippopus hippopus. The sequence goes on along the minus strand of OX328098.1, from coordinate 54,287,357 downwards.
GAAATGGTCACAGAAACATTTCATATGGTGTGAGCAAATTAAATTGCTTACTAGTACCTTTCCATGTATGTATAACTTCCTGAATAATAGTCCAAGTTCTAAAAATATGCCTACTTAGATATTCAGCATAAAGTTCAGGATCAGGTTAAATGAGGTAGGTAATACGTACTTTGAAAAGATTTGATACTTGAAACTGTACCTTTCCCGAACCATTTCATTAGCCACAGAACACCCAACTTGAGAACTTGAAGAAAGAAATGTTTTGAAAACATTGTGGGAAAGGAGAAAATGCTGGTAACCAGCATTTTCTCCTTTCCTCACAATTTTTCTACCCTATCAAAGACAGAAATCATCTTTTGAGCCATATTTACTGTGGCATCTGTATATGTTTTCACCTTTATCCAGTTTAAAATCATTTTGTTTTGTAAAGAGTTAAACATCTCTGTTAACCAATCTATACTTACATCCAAAAGACATAATATGTGTACTTGAAACTCTACCATTTCCAAGCAGGAAAAAGAAAGAACACTATACATATTGTACTTTGCAGAAGCAGTGGAACTCTTCCCCTATATCATCCCAGCAGTCTGGTTCCAGTGGTTTTGATGAAACTGTAGACTGGGACACAGAATCTAGTACAGAACCGTATGTTCTGAAACCCAAAACAATAAAACCATTCATTCCAATATCAGGAACCCTTGGATATGAAGCTCAGAATCCTAAAAGCAATAAAACTTGTACATCGTCATCAAAATGGCTTGAAACAACATTGGCACAAGGACCGCCTCAACAGAGTGAAACAGAAATGAATGAAGTATTTAGACACTTAGAGAGACTTTGGGCACATGGTTCAATGAAAGACAAGACTCCGATTGTACAATACTTATCAAAACAGTTTTCACACTCCCTCAACCCTTATATTCTTGTGAATCATCTTATACATAAAACAGAGGATGTGCATATAGGTAAAACAACAACACTGTCGTTTGTGATCATGAAGGAATTTGAAAAATGGTGTAAAGCCAGGCAAGGAAAACTGAACATTGGTCAGTATGTTACACAAGATGTGCAGATGCAGATTTTTAATATATCTACACGGCACCATCTGACAATGTTTGACATGGCTGTGAAATGTTTCGGGCTTTGCTATCCTGGTAATGACCTGTTTCTGCCCCTAGTGAAGCAATTCTTGACAAAGAAGAAATACAAAGAGGTAAGATAAAGTGACAAAGCTTATGATATTCGAGATATTTCAAATGTAATTTATTGCATTAACTCTTAACTCTGTACCGCATAGTCCCGAGTTTTAACGACCCAAAAGAAGGGGCCTTTTGAAACATTGTGGGAGCAGAAGAAAATGCTGGCAACCAGCATTTTTTCTGGTAACCAGCATTTCTTCTTTTCCTACAATGTTTACTATCCTTTGAAGGACAAATTTTATGTTCTGAGTTACATTTAATATGTCAGCTGCAAATTCTTTCAATTTGGACCAGGCTACGATTTTATCTTGCGGTAAAGACTTAATGGGCTGGATGAACCCAACAGATATTTTCCGTCTATAAATATGACCTAAATAACGCAAATTTCAATGTCCTTTTTGTCCATAATGTTTCAGCAAAGCAGACAGTGTAGATCAGAGATCAGACTGCACTTTTGTGCAGTCCGATCTTGATCTACAATGGCTGCAAAGGCAACTATAGTCATGAAAGGTGCATTAAAGGATGCATGAAACTTCTTTTAACCTTTTTATTTTCACTGAACAGCCCTATGTTTTAATGACCCTAGGAATAAGGCTTTTGAAAACATTGTGAGAAAAGGAGAAAATTTTGGTAACCATCGTATTGAAAACATTGTGGGAAAAGGAGAAAATGCTGGTAACCAGCATTTTCTCCTTTTCCCACAATGTTTTCCACCCTTTTAATGACAAATTTCATCATTTCAGCCACATTTATTTATTCTCTGCAAACTCTTGCAATAAGAACAAGTCTGAAACTTTCTCATCTAATTTTGTCATTAAACCTATGCTTTGGTTACTTTTAAGAATGAGTGTTAATGACATATAGTTTTAAGAGAAAAAAAGAGAAACGATGAGTTTTGGAGTTAGATAGGACCTATTTTCACCAAATTCTGAACATTTTTACCTATTGACAGTGTTTTTAATATATAGTATCCAACCTTGATTGTAATCTGCAAATTTTTAATGGAGGTACCAGAGGACAAAATAAATGGGAGATTGTTATGAAGTGGTAGAGCATGGAGGGTACAGGCCTTTAATTTTGTGAGGGTACTGCGTTGCTCAGTGGTAAAGTGTAGGACTCATAACCTAGAGGTCCCAGGTTTGAGCCTCGCTGGAAGCACTGGGTTTTTCTTGGGAGTGTCCTTGGGCAAGGTACTTCAGAGCCCTAGCCTAGTTCTGATGAAACCCAGAGCATACATGAACATGTGAGCAGTTGCCACAATATGGCTGAAACAATGTTGAAAGCAACGTAAAACACCATTCAATCAATCAATCAGTGAGTCAGTCAATCAATCAATCAATCAATCAGTCAATGTTTGTGATAAGCAGGGAAACTCTAGGAATTACTCACATTTCAGCATGAGTGGTGGTTATGGTTTCCAGATAGCAATCATTGAGAGTGATTAAGTTGTCAATACATGTACTTGTTTTACTTCACATTCAATTTAAAATAGATATGTTTAAAATGAATTTTGCTCATATTTTTGTTTTAGCTAGCAGTATGTGCTGGTAAGCTGGGCCTTCAACATCATTTTACAATGGAGCAGGTAATTCTGCTTTAATTAATGATTTTGTGCAATAGGTTATTGCACTTGTATGGGAATATATTGTGTTGAACGAATTGTTTTGGTTATGGTTTCCAGATAGCAGAAGAATGCAGTATATTCCCATACAAGTGCAATAACCTTTTTATTATATACTCGGATATTGTTTTACATAATTTCCTGTGAATTAATATTGTTTTCATCAAATTCATTGATTTATCTTACTAACATCTTGTTTATTTCAAAAGATTTTATTATTAGTCAAAAATCTGTTTCATCAATCTACCATGCTTTCGCAAAATTTTCAGTATAAGCTTATGATGACGTCACTATTGCTAGAAGGTTTTAACCATACAAGATGGCAACTGAGCAACCTTTTCTTTCACTTAATAATTCGACATACCAAATTTTGTTTGTGAAATATGTAGACACTGGTTTGACATCAGGTCTTAGGAATATGGATAGGTATCTATAATTATACAGTTACGGTTTTTGATCCATTTAGTTACAATACTCTTTGAGGGTGGAATATATAGAGGATAATCACCTGGTGGTGTGTGATACTAAGAATCTGTCACTAGAATGGGGTGTGATGTCGTTGAAAAACGAGTCCGAAGGACAAGTTTTTTAACCTTATCAAACCCCATTCGACTGACAGATTTTTAATATCACACACCACCAGTTGATTATTCTATTTATTATTTTCCTAATTCTCCCTTTATTTGCTAATAATTATGAAGAACGGTAGGTATACATATGACTTTTCTTTACAAACACATGATCCATTTTTGGCAGAAGCAGCTAACGCAACAGATGACGTAACACTCGAGGGTATGTTACATCATCTATCTCTCCGTTTGAAGCCATGCATTGTTTTGCACCTTTACAATTTAAACCCAGCCATGTGAAATTAGAAGAAGAAACAATGAACCCTTTCCCACATGACAAGTTTAGGACTTTCCCAAATTAAAAACATCTCCAGATGACAAATATTTAACTTGTACAAAAGACCTTAGGTTTTCTGATAGGATAGAAAGCATTATGGATAAAGGAGAAAATACTGGTTGGTGGTATTTTCTCATTTTTCCACAATATTTTCCCAGAGCTCTCTCCCATAAAAGCTATCTCCTTTTCTTGAAATGTTTTCAAAAGATTTCTCCCACAAGGTCATTATCTCAGGAGTTTGGAAAGACTGTACCGAAAATCTTTTCAATGTGCTATTGTTTACTAAAGATGTTTGAAGCAGAGACAGAAACATTAGACTGTGAGCAATATAGGAAAAAAGTAGTTCCGGCAAACATTCTAAAACTATACCATCACTAGTGACGATACCATATCGTCACTAGTGATGTTATTCACTGTGAAAAACTGAAAAAATAATACACTGAGAAATCCCAGTAATTCACTAGGAATATAATAAATATGAGCTATGTTCTGGCAAAAGCGGGTGTAATGTATCTCCTTGATGCATCATACTATGCAAGACGTCACATATTAAGGGATCCATAAAATTCAGTACATGTATGTCTTACAACTGACTATCATTAAGTACACTGATCCTTAGACATATAGAAAATTGACCAGTAGCGAAAAGTTTCAGCCCAGGTCAGCCTGCGCAGTCCGTGCAGGCTGACCTGGGTCAATACTTTTTTTGCAGATGCATTAAGCCCCTTTTTTACAGAGCATGACTCCTTTGTAATTGTAGCTTTTTGTATTTCTCATAGGTTGTTTTACCTCTCCTTCTGCAAGATAAAGTAAACCTGTTAGAAACATATGTGTGTGGCTTTCCTGAACATCAACATGTACTTGTCCAATACCTGGATCATTTGTGTGATAGAGAGACTGATCTTGACCTCATTATAAGGTATATACATGCAGTTATTAGCTTGACTGAAAAGAAAACATCAAGTTATTGTCATAGCCCTGGCGTCGTTTGTCATCCTCATCGTCAGCTTAGTCCTGCAAAACCTATTACATTGTATATCTCCGTCATGACAGAAGAGATTTACTGCAAACTCAGATAAGTTAGTAAGTATCAAAAGGGGAACCTATACAACAGGGCCAGGTAACCATTGATATGGTTTTGACACAGTAATACCCCTTTTTCGACCTAGACTTTTCAAAAACTTTGACATTTTATAATATCTGTCATTACTGAAAATATTTACAAACATAATTGAGCCTTGCAATTTAAAAAAGGGGCTTAACCCTTTACCACACAATGCCAACTTTTAACGCCCCTGAGAAAGAAGCCTTTTGAAAACATTGTGGGAAAAGGAGAAAATGCTGGTAACCACCATTTTCTCCTTTTCCCACAATGTTTTCTACCATGTCAAAGATTAATTGCACCAATAGAGCCACAACAAAATTGTCGCCTGCAAACGCTTTCAATTTTGACGGTGCTAAAATTTTGTCGTCTGGTAAAGGGTTTTCAGGTCAGCTAGGGCATTCTGTGAAGGCTTACCTGGATCAAAACTTTTGATATTGGTCAATTTCCTGTATGTCAAAGGACCAGTCTACCTCATGATTCAGTGGTTTCTAATACAAAATGAATTTTTGGGTCCATAGTTATGTGATGACTTGCTTGGTATGATGCATCACGGAAATGCATTAAACCCCCTTTTGCCAGAGTATGGTTCTATTACGTGTCGTCATTACGACCACAGGAGAAACTGCTTGGAAAAACAAATGCACCTTCTCCCACAACATTTTTCATACTGTTGCAAATTCATATTGTCCTTTTGTCCAAGTGTTTTTTCTTTGTGTGATTCAAACAAATTTTGTGCAAGTTTCAACCAATTTCAAAACATTCAAGACTCTTAGAAAGATTGGTTTTGTATACAATGTGAGCAAAAGAGAACATACGGATACAGCTTTTTTCTTTTATTTTCTCTGTATCTTCTATATTCTGAAGATAAATCCTAATATTTAACTCTTTACCAAACGACAAAATTTTGGGCTGGTCCAAATTGAAAGCATTTGCAGACGACAAAATGAATGTGACTCAAATACTGAAATTTGTTTTGGGAAGGATAGAAAACATTGTGGGAAAAGGAGAAAATGCTGGTTACCAGCATTTTCTCCTTTTCCCACAATGTTTTCAGAAAGCTTCTTTATAAGGGTCATTAAAAGTCGGGATTGTGTGGTAAAGAGTTAAGGCACCCTGAGTTAGTCATCTGTATGTGCTATCAATGTAGACAAAATTAAGATTTTATTGTTTGCTAAAGAGCTTGAAATAACCAATACAGTTGTGGATTAACTCATTACCAAACGACAGAATTTTAGATTTGTCGAAATTTAAAGGCGTTGTAGACGACAAATTTTAGATAATACTATGGCACAAAAGATTGAATTTGTGTTTGAAAGTGTGAAAAACTTTTTGGAAAAAGGAGAAAATGCAGGTTAGCAGCAATTTTCTCCTTTTCCCACATTGTTTTTAAAAGCCTTCTTTCTTCAGGGTTGTTAAAAGTTTGGATTGTGTGGTAAAGAGTTAAACCTTAACAGAACGACAGAATTTTAGACTCTTCCAAATCAAAAGCATTGTCAGACGAAAGATTAGATATGACTCACTTGATAGGATATGTCTTTGAAAGGGTATAAAACATTGTAGGAAAAAGAGAAAATGCTTGTTACCAGCAATGTTTTCGAAAGGCTTCTTCCTTAGGACTGATACAACATGACACTGTTTGGTAGAGGGATGAGCTTTTTATGTACATATTTCATACATTTTCTTTTTTTTTTTTTTTTTTTTTTTTTTTTTTGTTTTCATTTGTTTAGCTCCATGTCCAAAGTTCCTGGAATCAAGAGAGAAAAACTCCAGAAAAAGGCTTTAAGTAAATTAGCTGTGAGATTGTTGAAATTGTACAGAGTGCCTCAAGGTGAGGTTTCTAGTTTAAAAACGCATTATCAATCAGTTTGCAGTCGACCACTTTTGATGCAGTTTGGCAAATGGAGAAACATGCTCATGTTATAAATCTTGATTCTTGTCAAATGTCCCTGTTTTTTGTTTCAAGGATGTCATCAAAGTTGTCTACACATTTTTCAAGCAGAAATGTATTTGAGCCATGCCTTGTGAAAAGAGGGTTTAATGCATCAGTCTGCACAGCCTGCATAGGCTGACCTGTGTCTAAATGTACTGCTTTCGATTAACTTTCTGCATGTCAAAGGATTATTCTACCTAAGGATTTGGAATATCAAAATGGGCTTTATGGATCCATAATGATGTGATGACTTCCATGGTACAGTGTATCACAGAGATACATTAAACCGTCTTTTGCCAGATTACTACTCAATTTGTAAAATTAAGAACTGGCCTTGCTGTAATTTGCTTTTGTGATTTGTACAAGAATCTTTAATGGTGTGTTGTCAAAAGTTCTGTAAAATTGTTTACCTGCTGGAATGAAAAGTGGCCGGGTGTGGACGCACCCCTCTAAGCACTTTCATTTATCACAATATAAGTTTACAGAAAGATTGTCCCCAAAACTGCATATTACTAAATAAGTTGCCTTTGCAGGTGATATGACCTAAGCTGTTAAAACAGCGTTTAACCCCAATAAACAAATACTTTACATGTACAAATCCTTTCAATCGGGACATTCTGTGCAAATCCTTTCAATTGGGACAGTCTCAATCTCTTTCACTGTGTGAAGAACTGAAATTCTTAGATACTTCCCTAGCCTGTAGCTCTAGAAAACCATTTTTTTTCCTTGTCTTTTTCAGAACTCTGTCCAAATATTAACAATGCAAGAGGGGTTGGTGCCATAAGATACCTACTGCATAAGAGATACATTGAGGTGAGATATTTTATCACTCTGTTTTCTTCACAAAAACCCTTTACCACACGATCTTGGGTTTTAATGACCCTGAGGAAGAAGCCGTCTGAAAACAATGTTTTCTTCCCTTCCCAAAACAAGACATATTTCATTATTTCAGCCACAATTAATCCGTTGTCCGGAAATGCTTCAATTTGGAAGCGTAAAAAAATTGTCATTTTGGAACAGGTTAATTCAGTACTAACTCCAAATTGCTTCACGTAACATATATTTATCCTAGAGCAGATCACTTTCGAAGAATTCTTGGGGATTTTCTCTATTTTCCATGGTGTTTTTACTTGGAACAATTATTTCTGTGCAGGCCGAGTGAGTTGAAACCTTTTGCTATTGGTAAATTTTCAGCATGTCCAAGGACAATTCTATCTCATTATTCTGCAGGTTGTTATACTATTTTATTGATGCATAATTATTTGATGACTTTCATGGTATAATGCATCATGGAGGGAGGGCTTTGGATAACTATGTGGGAAAAGTAGGAAAAGCTAGTAACCAGCATTCTCTCCTTTTCCCACAAAGTTTACTGTCCTTTCACTCACAATTTTCATCATTTGAGCTATATTTAATTTGTTGTCTACAAATTCTTTGAATTTGGACAAGTACAAAGTTTTATCATTTGGTTTAGTTTATTTTAAACTTATTTATTTTACATTGATTGTGAAACCAGTTCTTACAACTTATATTAACCCTTTACCACACAATCCCGAGTTTTAACGACCCTGGGGAAGAGGCCTTTTGAAAACATTGTGGGAAAAGGAGAAAATGCTGGTAACCAGCATTTTCTCCTTTTCCCACAATGTTTTCGACCCTATCAAAGATAGAAATCATCATTTTAGGTAGATATATTTTGTCGTCTGCAAATGCTTTCAATTTGGTCGAGTCTAAAATTTTGTCGTGTAGTAAAGAGTTAAACACTCCTGATGATTGCTTCCTGGAAACTTCAGCCAGTGCAAAGGTTGACCCCACTCATCATAGGATTCAAACTTACAACCTTTGATGTGAATGGACGATGCTCTACCACTGCACCCTGTCAACCGCTTTTGTTTGATAAAGGGTTAAAGGTTAACACAGGTTAGACAGTGTGAATTTCATGATGATTATTGACCCTGTTTTACAGAGAGGAATGGGAAGCGGCAGTTGGGATGAGATGGTTCAGAATGCAGTGGGAAACAATCCCTATCTACAAGAACAACTAGTTGAGCAGCTGGTACTGTTTAATGAAGTAAAAGAGGCAGGAAAATGGGCCAACATATTCAATTTGTCTGATGATGTCATTCCTGAAGCTGCCAGAGAGAGCAGAAAAAAGGCAGATATGTATGTTATATGTTCTTTTATCCCATTAACAATCATACTAAGTTCAAACGACCCAAAGAAGAAAGCCTTTGAAAACATTCTGGGAAAAGGAGGAAATGCTGGTAAGCACTATTCTCTCTGTTGCCCACAATATTTTCTACCCTGCAAAAGATTAATATTACATAAAACATCAGATTTATTTAGTAAGATAAGAGAGCAAAGACTTTTGTATGTGGCATCATCTTGCTAATCGTTATCAATAGGCCTTGAAAAGTGCCTTCTCACTAGAATAAAATGCCTTTATTATATACTAGTAAATCTTCCGACTCAAATACAAGTGTCACAAGCAGATTAAATTACGCACATGACAGAAAGAAAATCCATACCTACACACTGTGAAATATGGTTCCAAATATGGTATGATGAGGTAACTCACAGACAGACTAAGCATGCACTGATTTGTGATTTGATTAGTCAAATTGTTATAATATTCATCCGCCATTCTTGAAAAGTTACTACCTCCCACACCATTAATTGTCTCATTTTGTATACCTTTTTCGAATGAAATGTCAGTAATTGCTATGTTTTTTTGTTGTAAGTTGTAGGTATATAATAGAAGGAATATTAGTTGTTGTAACTTTCCTGTTGATTATTTGCGTCTTGCTGCATAAGAAAATTTTAATACCTTACTTGACCTTCGGTTTCATGTGATATCAAGTTTTGTCACGTTGCTCGAATCAAATACAAGCATAAGGAAAGTTACTACAACATATAGTATAGATTTCAGGTGAACAGGTTAAGGGCTATCAGGGCCTCCTAGTGATTATGTGGCTGTCTTGCTGTAACTGTTAACCCTTTACCACACAATGACGCCTTTTAACGCCCCTGAAGAAGAGGCCTTTTGAAAACATTGTGGGAAAAGGAGAAAATGCTGGTAACCAGCATTTTCTCCTTTTCCCACAAAGTTTTCTACCCTATCAAAGAAAAGTTGCGTCATTTGAGCAACTATGAAATTGTCACCTGCAAATGCTTTCAATTTGGATAGGTCTTAAATTTTGCCGTGTGGTAAAGGGTTAAGGAATTGGATATTTTTTATCCAACAGTGCCTTGTTCCATTTGAGTCCCTTACCAAACAATCCTGTACATGTATTTAAATAATTTCTGAAGAAGAAGCCTTTTGAAAGCATGGTGGGAAAAGGAGAAAATGCTGGATTTCTCCACTTTCAGGGACAAATCCCATCACCTGAGTAAGATTTGCTTTACCATCTGAAAGTGCTTTTGATTTGGACAAGTCCAAGGTTCAAATTTAACGGTCGCAAACTCGCAAAATGCGAGCTGAAATGAAAAAATGAGAGTGCCAAATTCTAACAGTCGAAATAATTTGCGAGTGCGCCGGAAAATGGGCAAACCTACCGCTTAAAAATCTGAATTAATCCATAAATGTGGTCGTTTTTCGTGTACACTGAATTTGACATATGCGGTTTAGAACTATCCTTTGAGAGTATCACCGACCACGTGACCGGTATTCGTAGAGACGCTTGTTTTCTATATTGTAAATACATGTATCCGATATTTAAAGCGCATAGACGATTCAGACGTTGTTTATACGTCTGCATTGCCTCACTGAGATTATGGAGCGGAAAATATCCAGGTTTTTTGGCAAAAGGCCGGATTCCGTGACGTCGCCAGAATGCACAGACCCCAATGGGTTAAAATATTGCTGGTACAAAATTAATTTTGGCTAGTAGAAAAAATGGTCACTGGAAAATTTTTGCTAGTTGAAAAAAAATTAATTTGACTCCTGAAGTCTGAATTTTTTGTTTGGGAAAGAGTTATATCTTTTCGTCTTTACAGAGACAATGGTGCAGACCAGATGACAGGCTCACAGTTTGAAACCTCGGAAGATTGGGACAGCGAGTGTATAACAGAAGAAGAAATACAAAAAGCGTATTATCAGTTGTCTGTCCCACTTGAGCATGTCATCATAGTGGATAGTAGAAATGGTTTCCAGCGCTGTTTGACCAGTATCACAAGGCCTGGATCCATCATTGGGATTGATTCTGAATGGAAACCAGGGTTTACAGGTGGAACACAGAGGTTAGTGAAACCAGCTTTATGTCTATTATGATTGAACTTTGAGTTTCTGTAAAATGAAAAGCTTTTTTTCTCTAGTAAATTGGTAGACTGTTTGCCAAACACCATGGTTTAAAGACCTTGTGGAAGAAGGCCTTTGGAAAACATTGAGGGAAAAAGGAGAAAATGATGGTTGCCAGCATTTTCTCTTCTCCCGCAATGTTTTTCTCTCTGTCAAAGACAAATTCGTTATTTTAGCCATATTTTATTTGTCGTCAGCAATATATATTGTCTCGAACTTAGGCAAGTCCAAAATTTTGTCATTTGGTAAAGAGTTAAAAATGAAAAGCAGTCAATTCAAAAAAAATATATCTTTTCCAGAGTGGCATTGCTACAGCTTGCTTTAAGGGACGTTGTGTTCCTTCTTGATATGGTAGCTCTCGATAGACAGCTAAGTAACGAGATATGGCAAAACTTTGTGGAGAAATTCTTCTGCACAGATCAAGTCTTAAAACTAGGTATTGTTATTTTTGTCTTTTCAGGTCATTTGATACAGAGGCTGATTTTAAGTCTAGACTGATCTGAACACATTGTTGTAAAATGATTAACATGAATTAAGGTTTATGCATGAATGAATGTGAAACATTGTTGCTATCAAACTGATTATCTTATTTCTGTCATTTCATGGTTTCTAGTTTGAAACAGAAAAAGTGAAAATAGAACATTTTCCACTTCCAAGTGATAATCTCTCATGATAAGTGGGTGAAGTTTTGGAAATACACACAATCCTGCCACCTACAATAAATGATCCTCTGCTGTGACCCTCTGCTGTGACCCTCTGCTGCTCATGAAATTTCACCGCACAAATTTTCTGTATAAATGGCTTGTAATAAGTGACTGCCTCGTTTCTCGAACCAGGCACCTTGCGCATGACTTTGAGTCATTTTATCCCTAAGAGGGACTGTAAATATCATGCAAACATCAAAGAACAATGTCAGGACTGTTCAACTGTTTAGGCCAGCAACCCATAAGATTCTGTTGTTAAACTCCAAGAACAGATCAAAAGCCACAAACATCTTGATATTTTCCTTCTGTGTTTTTAAATCAGCATCAACTGGCAAAAGTATAATTGCATAATCTTTAAAAAATTCAAGACCAAGTAGCAAATTCAACACTGCAATAAGAGAGACTGCTATAAGAGACCTCTAGTAAGGTTTCCCTTGGTTGGTCTCTTATCCCTTAGGCTGCTTAGCATGACTCACTGACCTTTTGCAGATAGTGTTGATCAAGATCAGTCTGCACAGAATGTGCAGTCTGATCTTTGATCTACACTGTCTGATAAGGAGATTTTTTTTTTTTTTTTTTTTCAAAAAATTAATTCAAAATATCATCAATTGGGTTTTCACTATCGGCTTGAAAGTTTCATTTGATTTATTTATCAAGATAAGGGTTAAACCAGGTTTGACTACTCTAAACCTTTGAGAGCACTAGTTATGCCAAGATTGATTGTTTTATTTTGTAGAACTTGTTTCACAGTGCAAAATAGATTTTTTAAAGATTTTTGTTTGCAAATTTATCCTTCCCTGGCATGTTGCGGTTAATACTTTGGAAAGTGACACCTTTTTGCCACAATGTATATACCCAAGTATTTAACCCTTTACCTCCCAATCCTGAGTTTTAACAACCCTAAGAAAGAAACCTTTTTAAAACATTTGCTGGAAAAGAAGAAAATAGTGGTAACCAGCATTTTCTCCTTTTCCCACTGTTTTCTACATTTTCAGAGAAATTCAGCTCACTTGTTTAAATTTTAATTCTGTCTTCTGCAGATGTTTTGAATTTGGAAGAGTCTAAAACTTGCTGTGTGGGAAAGGGTTAAAGGAAGTTAGCTTTGAGTTGAACCGTAAAAACTCGGGTAGCAGGGCTTAATAGTGTGTACTATTTGTGTGCAATGTTTGTTTATAGGTTATGGCATAGAAACAGACCTGAAAATGTTGCTCAAGACCATGCCAAATTTACACAATTCCTTCTCAGGTGCAAAAAGAATTGTCAATCTAGAAGTCATTGCTAAGAAGGTAAGTAAAAAAACAGAAGAAGACAGAAATTTATACAGTTTCTTACAATGTTTTGTAGTATCACACTTTTATTTGCAATAACCAGTCTGCATAATTTTACATTATTTTTTTGTTTGGACAAGAGATTGTAGTTGTGCAAGGAACAGTTTTTGTGATGTCTGCTTTTCACTTTTTACCACGCAAGAACATTTTATGCACATCCATTTTGAAAGCATTTTGGGACATCAAATTGAACGTGGTTTAACCCTTTACCAAACAATCCCTGGTTTTCACGATCCTGAGGAAGAAGCCTTTTGAAAACATTGCGGAAAAAGGAGAAAATGCTGGTAACCAGCATTTTCTCCTTTTCCCGCAATGTTTTCTACCCTTCCTACAACAAACTTCAATTTTTGAGTCACATTTATTTTGTTGTCTGCAAATGCTTTCAATTTGGACATGTCTAAAATTTTGTCATTTTGGTAAAGAGTTAAATGATGGGATTTGCCTTTGAAAGGAAAAGGAGAAAATGCTGGATACCATAATTTTCTCCTTTTCCCACAATATTTTCAAAAGCCCTCTTTCTCAAGATATTTAGAACGTGCGATTGTTTTACAACAGGGCCAATCCAAGCTAATATTGACATCCATACACAACAACACTTTAAGAAGATCAATCTCAATAGGCTTTGCATACATTGCTGGTTACCAGCATATTCTTCTTTTCCCACAATGTTCTTAAAATATTTCTTTGCCAGGGCCGTCGAACCTCTGGTTTGTGTCGGAAAAGGGTGAAATGTAGCTTTTTTCCCGAAGCCTTCATACTTGTGAATGAAAGAAGAACGGTCAATAACGTAAATGTTACTGCTACATGATGGAAGTACATGTACTGTTAAAAAACATATGAATGTTTTACCTCTGAAAGATGCATCAGATGGTTTTGCTTAATTCTTTTAAAATATGGATAATGAACGCAAGCTATCATTCAGTACTTGTGGACACAGCGTGGCAGAAGGGGAAATTGTAACAATTGTAAGGGGAAAAGGGGAAATTGTAACAACTCGTCCTTTTTGGGCAATGATTTTCTCACCCATCTGCCGCGAGACAAAATTACGGCTGTCTGCAACTACTGACATGTTAAATTTCATATGCTCTTTTCTCTTCTGATGTCTGCAGCTGGTATTTAGTGACATCAGTACCCTAATGTTTGATGAAAATGACGACGATGACAAGATCGCTAAAGAAGATGACGAGGAATCCTCAATGTTGACTGGTTTTTCAAAAAATGAGGAGAAAGGACTCAGTGAACTGGTACGCCGTTGCTTCGGAAAACCTTTAAACAAATCGGAGCAAATGTCTGACTGGGAGCGAAGGCCTTTAAGGATGGAACAAATTAGATATGCAGGTAGACCTAGTGGTTAACTCTTTCCAAGTGACAATTTTTAGACCCTTCTAAATTCAAAATATCCTCAGGCAAAAAATTCAGAATTGGTACAAATGAGCTAAAGTTCTTTAATAGAATAGAAGACATTAAGGGAAAAGGAGAAAATGCTGGTTACCAGGATTTTCTTGTTTTCCAACATTGTTTCAAAAGGTGGTTTGTCAGGGTTGTTAAATGTTGGGATCGTGTGGTAAGGCATGAATTATTGTTTATGATTTTCTGTCTCATTCTAATAGAACTGTTTCTGTTCAAATTATCAAATCAGTAAAAAAAATAATAAGGAAAAAACAGTTCCTCAATATATCACTGTAATTTTAGTTACAGCTTGGCTGTTTTCAAAAAGAACGTCGAGGCATAGTCATAGCCCTGTTGTTGTCTGTGCTGTCATTGTTGTGCAAAAATTTTGATAGATTGTAATATCTGTGTTACTGAAGGTATTTACTTCAAAATTGGACTAGTTGCTAACATAAAAAAGGGCAGCTCATACTACAGGGGCAGGTTACCATTAAATATGTTTGACACAGTTATGCCCCTTTTTTATTTAGGATTTTCACTGAAAATCAAGCACTTGCAGCCAGACATTGGCATCCGCATGTGATGCTCTTGTCCTCTGATGTTTTAAGTTCCTGTGCTTTCAAATTTCTATGAATTTATAGCTTAAAATGGCCTGATTTATCTGCATTACACGTTACATGACTGATCCAGATTGCCTGAAGAAAATCAATTATATGTTTTCTGCCAGCTTTGGATGCATTTGTACTGCTGGAGCTCTATGACTATCTAGTTCAACTTGCACAGAAACAGGGCCAGGGTTTGGACCTTGAACCCAAGATATCCATGAAGTGGCTGAAACCAAGTAAAAATGAGAAGAAAAGGGCCAGACGGAGAGGTGACACTAAGATGAAATCTCCACATAAATTGGTGAATAGTGCGGTTCTTTTTATATGCCCCTAGCAGGGATTTCCCTATACTTCCTCATACCGGTGTTATTTCACAATGTTCCATTTAACCCTTTCATTCTCAAGCACTTTCAAGCGCAGTATATATACATTAGATCTATTACCATAATGGACAATTCTAACGAGTAAATTTATACTACAGCACCACGTAACCAGAAGTTAGTGCCAGTGTCAAAAACAAAACAAAAAGTCAATCTTTTGAGCTTTTTCAAGGCAAATAATGACTTGAAGGATGAGATATTCTGTTGAGGAAGCAAAATAATGCTCAGAACGAAGGGTTGATTAAAGGGCGTAAACATGAATTTAGGGGACATTTAGAAAATTTAGGGAGATAGGGAGTCAGAGAAAACCTTGCCCCAGTAAGGTATTTTTTTTAGCCTGTTTGTTCATCTGTGCATTTCTTGAGCAGTTTTTCCCCTACAGTTTTATTTGAAATTATATGGAACTTGCCACAATACATCTCTGAGAAAAAAAAATGATTTATGGGTTTAGTGGGTAGCTTAGTCCATGAATTCAAGTTCTCAACAAAAGATTGGTCCTTGTCCTGCTCCAGTTTAAATTGCGTTAGCTTTCATTCAGAATGAGTATCCGATGTTATGTAAAGATGTACCAGTGTACACTCTGTATGGACCAAAAACTCATTTACGCCTGAGAGTTAGTTTTTCTTCATTTAAATGAAAGAATATTTTGATTTTCTTTTTAAATGAAGTTGTTTGAAAATGGAAAATCAACAAATTTAAGGTTCAACAAAGTTGCTGACTGAAAAATCAATGAAATTTCATACCAAGGATCTTGCATGGATCCACGGAGGCTGGAACAGTGATTTGGTAGATGGTACTCATCATTTCTTTGAATCCTTTCATTTGCAGCCTTCTAGACAAATTCCTGTCGGAGGGGAGCCAAGATGTCCAAGTGACTTGCGGGTTGTTGTAGACACAATGTTGACAGGTCTAGGACGACAATTGCGGACATGTGGTGTGGATGTACATATAGCTGAACCCTTTGGTAATCATGAACAGACAGTAGATGTGAGTTGTAAAAGGGCATTTGTAGTACCCCTTAACTTTTTACCAACAAATCCTGAGTTTTAATGACCATAAAAAAATAAAGCTTTTGGAACCAGTGTGGGCAAAAAAGAAAACACTGGTAACCAGCAATTTTTTCTTTTCCCAAAATTTTTTCTTCTCTTTCAAAGAGAAAATGAATTGAAAGACTGAAATAAAATTTGCATTTGTTACATGTTAAATTTGTACATCATTTAAAATCAACAAGATGCATGAGTAACCGGAGCACGCTGTAAAAATCGGTTAGTTCAAATAATGGCTCTTGAATAAAAGACCTATTATCTGTAGCCCTTGAAAGATCTTTAACAGACAGTCTATTCTTTTTTTTTTTTATAACCATCCTGAAAAATAAAGCTGTAGAAAACATTGTCGGAAAAGGAAAATATGTTTATAGCCAGCATTTTCTCCTTTTCCAACATTGCTGTTTTGTCTGCCAACAAAAGAATATATCACTTGAGAGACATTAAGTTTTTCCTTTTCAAATGTTGTAAATATTTTCATCTTTACTGTATTCTTTTACATAGAGTTAATTTAAGTGTTATTCAATTTCAGATCAGTTTGAGAGAAAACAGGATAGTATTAACAAGTGGTATGCCTTATGATATGGTAAGTTAAAGTTTGTCCATGCAACATGCACTCTTGTTTGATTCATTGGTTGTGTATGCTGTACATGTACATATTTAATTTTACATAGTTGCTGTTCCGGAGAGTAAGACCGAGAACGTTCCTAAGAGTGGTTGGTGAATGTGGACCCAGATTTCTGATATATATGAGAAAGAACAAATATTTGTAGAAAGCCAACAAGAGACAGATTCTTTTTATCACATTACAGTATTTTGTGAGTTATAGGTCAGAACATGCAAAACCATTCACGCAAACATGGTAACTTCAATGATAGTAAAGTTTTTCTAGACTTGTGTAATAAAATTTTATCTCAGATGCCAGCTTATAATGTTAAACGTATAAAATGTACCGGTATATCTCAAATATACAGAAGGTGAGAAAATCTGTAATTTTCCGGACAATAGGTCACTGCCTATCTGTTAAAAAATTGGAAATTTTCAAGGCTGCAGCCTATAAGATGAAGCGGCTTATACGTTTATTTTATTTTTCTAATTGATCCTTTTATGCAGCCTGTAAAACTGAAAAATTAAGGAAACCAGTCTACGATTACTCACGTGGGTGTTATTTTGTTTCATGCCCCTAATGTATTTTTCGAACACTAATACCTTTTTAACACTCGTGACCACCCTTGATTTTCACACCTTCTGATTGATAGTGTCGGTTGGTACCAATCTGTGATTAAATACCAATGTAATTTTAAACGCGCTGTTTGATGTGTACCATCAATTTATCAATCGAAGTGATAATTTGACAGTTTCGAAATTTCTTAAAACATTTGACAAGGGATGAATGAATGACAACGGTCTCAAGTCCTCTGAGTGATTTGATCTGCAGAAGGGAAAATCACTACAATGAAATGAAAACCAAACACAAAAACAACGGATTTTTTTCATGTGTTTATTATAACACATATACATGTACTGACCAGTACATATATCTATAGATGGATGACACTGTACATTAACCAAGCGTATTTGCCGCGTCCTATGTGTCGGAGTGGCCTATATGATAAATTTTATCTTTAAAGTGGTTTAAATGAAAGGGTGCGGTCTATACAGTGCAGCGGCTTATTGTCCGGAAAAAATGGTAGGTATGTTACACTGAAAGCAAGGCCCAGTTATTTTGCTGACTGCAAATCTTTTCAATTTGGATAAATCTAATACTTTGTTGTCCTGTAAAAAGGTTAACAAAATTATTATTGTTTGTTACCAATTCAGATAGTTGGCTCTGTGGGCCCATCTATGTGTTACAATGTGATGAGTGACAAGGCTAGGGACCAAGTTGTAGAGGTGCTCCAACATTTCAATGTCAAGGTCAAACAGAACGACATATTTAGTAGATGTCAGGTATGTTTTTTTTTTATCAAGCACAATGTGGCAGATCAACTCTTAGGTGATGCATGCATTCTGATGGGGAGGGGGGGACTGAATTAAGAACTCTAGATTTTTAACCCTTTACCACACTATGCCAGTTTTAACAATCCAGTGGAAGAGAGCTTTTGAAAACATTTATGGGAAAAGGAGAAAATGCTGGTAACAAGTTGTCCTTTTCTCACGAATGTTGTCTACCCTACTATAGACAAATTCCATCATTAGGGCCATTGTTATATGCAAACACTTTAACCCTTTACCACACGACAAAATTTTAGACCTGTCCAAATTAAAAGCATTTGTAGATGACAGTTTTAACGTGGTTCATATGAAATGATTTTTCTTTGATAGGGTAGAAAACATTGTGGGAAAAGGAGAAAATGCTGGTAACAAGCATTTTCTCCTTTTCCCACAATGTTTTCAAAAGCCTTCTCTTTCAGGGGCGTTAAAAGTCGTCATTGTGTGGTAAAGGGTTAAATTAGGGCAAGTCTACATTTTTGTCATAGGATAAAGGGTTTAAAAAAAACTACAAAGGATACAAAGACCAGCTTTATTCTTATCCTTATAAAACTTGTCATACTGTTTGTCATATTTTCATGATGATATCTTGAAGTAGGAAACTAGGTCACTAGGTCAAATTGGAGGACAACCTTGTTCACACTCCAGAAAACTTTTTTTTTTTTTGTCTTATTTCTTTCACAGGTTTTCTCAGTGTCTGTCTCCATAATGTCTGAACCAAATTGATGATTAAACCATGTTGGTTCAAAAATGAGGTTAGAATGATAGCGTGGTATAAAGTCTAGTAAAGCAATGCCTTTCCCAACAAAATATGTTATCTGCCTGTAAATCCCTGCCTGTTAATTCCTTCAAGATAGTTGTGTGTAAACTTTTGCTGTGTGGTAAAGAGTTACTCCAACTGCTGAAAAATTTTAAGAGCAAATAATAATAATCCTTAATATTTAAAAAAAGAATTGTATGATGTACATGTATATTTATTTTCAGAATTAGCCTTATATTGTTATCAGAAGACACATGATTTTTCTGCCTTATTTTTCAACTTTCGCAGATTTGCAATGGAAATGTTTACCTTACACTCCCAACAGAAGATATGTATCTATTGTATTCACAAAAACAGAAATTGTGCAGTGATCCACCAACTGATAGTTCATCTGATCTAGGTAGCTTAGCAACTGTTGCTATGGAAAAGTCTGGTGTTGAAAATCTTACCTCCAGATTTGAAGAGTACGGGATAGACTGGTTAACTGTATCAGTTTTAAAGACAAAAGTTAGTGTTCAAGTAGAGACTGTGCCAGAGCCAATGTTTGCCAAAGTCTCTACATTTTATTGTTGTGCTTACTGTGGAAAAGTATTTTGGGAGGGTACCCATTTTGAACGAGTCTGTGAACAGTTTTCTCACGTGCTTGATGTGAATGAGAGGGGATCCAGTGTGTATGAAGAACTAAGCAAAGGTAATCAGCAGCCCTGTCAAGAGGAAGACTTTCCAATAGAAAACTGGGATTAGTATTTTCTAAGCCTTTTTTCCGTGTTTTTTACCTCTATTTTTTTTTTTACGCAAAATTACAGAATGGACTACTGATGAAGTCTAATACTCACAGGGTCCATACTAACAGAACCACATAATCTTGGGTTTTAATGATCCTAAGCAAGAAGGCTTTTGAAAACATTGTGGGAAAAGCAGAAAATGCTGGTTACCAGCATTTTCTGCTTTTCCCACAAAGTTTTCTACCCTATCAATGGTAGAAGTCATCATTTGAGCCACATATAATATGTCCTCTGCAACAGCTTTCAATTTTGTCAAATCTAAAATTTTGTCCTGTGGTAGAAGATTTAAGAATGTTCTTATTCTTAAGAATTTTTGTTAAATTTTAAGGTAATACAACTCCTGATTGGCTAAACCAAGAGGTAATCTAGATTTTGACATGGAATGAAAATAAGAATGGTTTGTGAATATGGGCTCAGTAGATCTAAATGTCTGTCCATTTTATTTTTTACTTTAATTTTTATCGTTTTCTTATAATAAAACTGTTTACATGAGCCGTTTGCACATTACCCTCTGCAGATGATGGTTCTTCATCTCACAGAAAAGAGCCTTTGAAATACTGTGGAAAAAGGAGATCGGCAACTTTTTACATTGTCATTGTATGTCACACAGCCCTACTCTAAGAAACAATGCAATTAAAGGGTGTAAGAAATTTAAAACATGTTTTACAGTTTGAATGGATTTTAGTACAGTTGATTTTTTATTGTTTAAATAATTTCAATTTGGTGCTCAAATTTGTTCTTTAACTCTTTATCACTCACTCCCAAGTCTTCATGACCCATATAAGAAAGAATTTCAAAAACATTCTGGAAAAAGGAAAAAATGCTTCATACCAGCAGTTTCTTCTTTTCCAGCAATGCTTTCCACCCTTTTGAAGACAAGTTTTGAGTTACAATTAATTTGTTTTCTGTCTATGCTTTCAATTTAGACATTTCCAGAATTTTGTTTCTAGAAAAGAGTTAGTGAAAGTTGAAGTACATAAAGACATGAGCTATGCTCTGTGAAAAGGGGGCATAATGCATTTGCGAAAAGTATCGACCCGGGTCAGCCTGCACAGGCTGACCTGGGCAGAAACTTTTCGCTATTGGTCAATTTTCTGTATGCCCAAGGACCAGTCTATCTCATGATTAAGTTGGATATTATGGATCCATAAGTACTGTATGTGATGGCTTGCTTGGTGCCATGGATCACGGAGATGCATTAAGCCTCCGTTTGCCCGTGCATGGCTCATATATGGCCTGCAACACGCGAAAAGGGGCATTCGGACGTTTGCGTAAAGTGTCGTCCGTTTTTATGTAATTTTCTGTTTTGCACCAGTCTACCGTAGCACAAAATCTAATGTAGTCGTAAAGTGCCGTCTTGGATTAGCCTGCGCGGAATGCGCAGGCTGATCCGAGACGACACTTTACGCAAATGTCCGAATGACCCATTTCGCGTGTTGCATGCCATATTGTGTTCAGGTACACATTATAATCATATTTCATAGACAGTCATGCTGTATGTAGTTTAACAATAAAGTACTGTTGATAATTTGACAACAGTTTCTTTATTTTATAACCCGCTTGAGCAACTGCAAAGTATTAGCTATTGTGGTTGCTTGCTTTCAGGTATCTGACTCTCCATAAAAATATGCTTAAACGAGCTTCCCTTTGAAACTACTGGATCAAACCAAAAAATATTTTGTATTGAGACTTCTGCAGATAGGGGTAAAATTGTTAGAATGATCCAAGTTGCATGACCGGTACAGATATACCTGCAGTAGAAACCATAAGTGATTCTCAAGTACCACGTCACATACACAGTCTAGAGTCTTAAAGACCTTGTGGAAGAAGGCTATTGGAATCATTATACCATTTAACCGTTTACCACACTATCATGGGTTTTGACGACCCTGAGAAAGAGGCCTTCTGAAAAATAGTTCTCCTTTTCCCACAATGTTTTCTACCATACCAAAAACAAATTCCATCATTTGAGCCAGACTTAAATTGTCGTCTGTAAATTTTAAAAATATGATTATTACTTTGAGTCTTAACAAAGTGTCAAAGGAGTCAGTCAGATACGAGTTGCTGGTAGAAAAGTTAATTATAGAAAAATGTTGTCAACCTTTATTCTAGTTTTACAATTCATTTTTCTGCCATCGACAGAAACTTTGACAGACTGTACTATAACACATTGTCAGGCCTTACATTAATATCCATGCTTATAAACGGTATGAGTTGAATATGCCAGAAATTTGTACCCCCGAATTATTATTTTGGCGGCTGTTAGACCTTAAAACCAATATAAATTTGGATTATCTACGAGGGTTGTTCGATATGTAATGTGTATTGTACGATATCTCAAAAGCATTCGACTCAAATAGTGAAATGAACATTACATCCCTTCAAAGTATTCTCCGCGGTTTGAAATACATAATTTCAATCTCTGAATCCATTTCTGAAATGCGTCACGGTACGCTGATTTAGGTAGACCTCTGAGGCACTGCCTGATGGCTGAGCCAAGGGCTTGTCGGGACTTGTAACGACGACCAGATAAGAACTTTTTAAGTTTTGGGAAAAGGAAAAAGTCGCATGGGGCTAGATCGGGAGAGTATGGTGGGTGTGGCAAGACGGTAACCTTCTCCAACTTCAAAAATTGCTTCACAAGCTCAGATGTATGTAATGGAGCATTATCATGAAGTAGACGAACATGCCTAAATCCTGACACAGGGCGTCGTTTAAGATATTTCTTGACCTTTTTTAGTATAACATCTCGGTAATACCGACCTGTAACACTTTTGCCCTTCGGCACCGGAATTTGTACGGCTATACCATCACATGAGAAGAATATGCAATAAAGAACCTTCTTTGTGCTTATGCTTCTTTTGGCAAATACAGGCCTTCTACCGTGTTTAGTTAGCCACATTTTGTTTCCAATTTTTCTTACTGGTTCAAAATAGTGAACCCATGTTTTGTCACCAGTAACAATGTTTGCAAATTGTCTTTGATTGAATTTGGGAAACATTTTGAGCAATTGCTTAGCGTTTTGTACTCGTACCCGTTTTTGGTCATCTGTCAATATACGAGGTATCCATCTGGCAGAAATCTTTCGTACTTTCAAAATACGCTTCAAAATGAAATGCATCCGCGATAGCGATATGCCAACAGCGTTGGCAATATCACGAATCGTGTATCTGCCATCACTTTCAATTATTTCCCTGACTTTTGAGACATTTGCCTTGCCTGTTAAAGTCACAGGTCGGCCAGATTTTGCTGCATCTTTGACGGACTCTGTGCCAGTTAGAAGTTTCTTTCTCCAACTACGAACTGTCTCATAAGATACCTTATCAGACCCATAAACTTCCCCCAATTCAGTAAAAATCTGCATTACCGAATGACCGAGTTTTGTGCGAACTTTTATATAAGCTCTAATTTCTTCAATATTCTTAATCCGTTTCCCAACCATTTTTACAACAGTGGTCAACGAGTAGCTCTATTGAAATGACTATAAGTTTAAAACTATGTGGAGCTGAAGGCTCGTGTTTATACCGCTGGAAAGGTATTGAATAGAGCTATTCAAGCGTATCATCATCCACGAAATCGTTGAAAGCGTTATCGCGCTGTGGTACAATACACATTACATATCGAACAGCCCTGGTATATTTTACATGCATAGTTATCAAAGTCGTCTGCTTTAATGTTTTCTTAGGGTCTTTTTTTTTTCCCAACATTTATTGAAGTGATGTTGTAACTTAGCGGCCATAATTTATAGGTATGTTATACAATTGTATATAGTGTTATAATAGTAGAATTCCTGTTCTCAGGCCCTGTGCGCTACCGACTGAGCTACCTGGGCTCGGCATACAAAGTACATATACTGTGTCTAACATTATCAACGGAAGATATGTTGTATCACAGCTTTCCTGTCTTTGTAAACCAGCCGTTCATCCATCCATCCATGCATCAGTCACCCAATATCATTTCTCAACAAAGGCTCTATAGTCAAGTTGTTTATTGGTTACATGGTATTGTCCCATAAACATGGAAATATAAGTTTGCTTATCATATTCAGTTCTATGGTATCAAGAATAATACAGTGGGACGTCATACATATGGGCAGCACTCTGGCAATATGGGGTTGAATGTATCTGCTTGACACATTATATCAGACAAATCATCACATTACGATAGATCCATAAAATCTATTTGTCAAACACTGACAGCACCATGAGGTAGACTGGTCCTCTAACATGCAGAAATTCGACCAATAGTAAAAGGTTTCGACCTAGGTAAGCCTCCGTGGGCCTACCTTGGTTTATACTTTCTGCAGATGCATTTAAGTCCCTTTTCAGAGAGCATGACTCCATAAAATGTGACTTATAAACAGCTGACCTCTTCTGAAACGAAAGAATTATTTTCTTCCTTATTTAACTCAATCAAAATTAGAATGAATTAGCCAGACTTTGTTGATAGGGTTGAAACAATGTGAAAAAGAAGTCAATTTAAGATTGGTAAGTATCAGCCAAAGTTTGTTGATATGGTAGAAAGTATTTTTTTAAAACAAGAAAATGTTGATAACCAGCATTTTCTTCTTTTCTTACAATGTTTCCAGAAGCCTTCTTAACCAGTGTCATCGAAAATCGAGATTGTTTGGTAAAGTATTAACCCTTTACCTCACAATTCCAAGTTTCAATGACCCCAAGGAAAAAGCATTTTGAAAACATTCCGAGAAAAGGAGGAAACTCTGGTAACCAGCATTTTCTCCTTTTCCCACAAGTTTTTCTACCATTTCTTCTCATCTAATTTAATTTGCTGAAACCATAGTTGTGGTGCTTGTTGTTGCTATCAGGATGTGCTGAGCAATATTTTGAACTTGTCCAAGGGATCAATATTCTGTATCCTAGTATATCTATTAAACGGCAGCCTGGTCTCTGAACGTTCCGATGAACAAGATGAGCTTATTGTTCCTGTGGACGAGTCCAAGTTGACAGCTTTCAATCTGCGGCGTATGACGATCTTATTGCCTTGTTTTGGGGGAGGTTCAATGTCCTTGTAGGAAGAAAAAAGAGAATTGTTTATGAAGAAGATATTCAACTCTTTATCATGCGAAAAAAGATCAGACTTCTCTAAAGAGAAAGCATTTTCAGACGACAAATAAAAGGCAGTTCGGTTGATAGGATTTTTCTATGAAAGGGCAAAAACACGATGGACAGCTGTAGAAAGCAATGTGGAATAGGATCAGTAATTGCTTGTTTAATTCTTTACTACACCAGCCTGAGTTTTAACGACCCTGAAAGATAAGGCTTTTGAAAACATTTTTGAAAAAGGAGAAACTTCTGGTGACCGGGATTTTCTCCGTTTTTAACAATTTTTTTTTTTCATTTTGGACTCGGCGATATGGAAACCAATTTCACATAACACAGCTAATGGCTCAAGTGATGTAATTTTACGTTTAAAGGGCAGCAGACAATGTGGAGAAAATTTATTGTTGGTTATTTAGCATTGTGATTTTTCAGACAATATATATGCGCGACGCTCTGAGTAAAGTAATGCATCTCCGTGATGCATCATACCAAGCAAGTCATCGGTTCCATAAAATCTATTTTGTCTAACAAACGACTGAATTATTAGTTAGACGAAACCCTTGACATTCAGAACATTGGCCAATAACAAAGTCCCGACCCAGGTCACCTGCGCAGACTGACTTGGGCCGATACTTTTTGCAGATGCATTAAACGCTTACAGGGCATAGCTCATATAGTGACCCTTCTTCCCCAGGCTCCAAAAAAAAGCATAATGTTTGGTAGGGGGGACGGGGTGGGTCAACTAAAATTACTGTGAACATACCTCTATATGAAGCCGTCTTAATTTTGACACATTTGTGCCCGCTTTTGGATCCGCTTTTTTCAACCATTCCTCAACCTTTGCCTCCAACCTTCTCAGATTATCATCCACCTTGAAATTTTCCAGCATCGTTACTGGTCTTGGGGACGGTAAAGATTTGAAAATAAAGTCATTCTTTCGGTCATCATCGTCTTCAGTATTTTCTTTATTATTATTTCTTTGTATTTTATGCTTGGCCGCGCTTTTAATCCGTCGCACTGACTTTGGCTCCGAGTGTTGAATTTCTCTGGAAGTTCTATGTGACACGGCACTAGCCACACGAATCGAAGTCTTTGCATTTGTATTTGAGTTACTTTCAGCAATTTGAATTGGTGTGTTATTTTCTGGAAGCGTTTCAACAGTGTTATTTTCTGAAGACTTAGTCTCCTCAACGCGGAGTTCCGACGCACCCGCGATCTGTGCAGCCATGACCAAGTTTTGAGGAAGACGTATTGCGTGTAGATGACCGTTCTGAAAGCCGTGGCCTGGTCTGGCTTTCGTCTTTTCCTTTTGTAACATAGAACGTTTAAGTTTCGACTTCTCTCTCGCTCTTATCATGTAAAACACACTCCCTGGACCGTCAATGTCTAACAACGGCCCTTGGTGGGAGAAGAACATTTTTTCAGCGCTTTGTACCGATGTTTCCTTTTTCTTTTTCTCGTTGTTCGTCGGTTGCGGATGGTGTATCATGTGAAGCTTCACCTGTATAAGTTTAAGGAGAAGAATTTCGTCTCTGTCTTTCAGTATAGAGCTCCTGCTGTGAAGTTTTGTCTCTAGATTCCGGCGCATTTTGTCGATGGTGCGCTGATGGCGTTTGACAAACAATCGTTCGAAATGTTTCATTTCCAATACAAGGACCTCTGTCTTCTCGGCACATATTGCTGTACTCATATAGGTGTCCATGTCCATAAGAACTTCGATTTCACCTGAAAACATTCACACACATTATGAACGGCACTTCGTAATACATTATACCCAGTAGTCATTGCATAATAACGTTATCTATCTTGTCTAAAACCCGCTGAATCATGAGGTAAAATGTTTTGCATGCGGAAAATTTACAAATAACACAAAGTTTTGAGTTGACTGCAAAGGTTGACCTTGGTCGCAAGTTTTAGCAGATGCACAAAAGTACCTTTTTCATGCATCTGCGAAAGTATCGACCCAGGTCAGCCTGCGCAGTTCGCGCAGGCTGACCTGGGCCAAAACTTTTCGCTATTGGTCAATTTTCTGTATGTCCAAGGACTAGTCCACCGCATTATTCAGTCGGTTGTTAAAAAAGGTGGCTATTATTGATCCACAATTAAGTGATGGCTTGATTGGTATAATGCATGATGGAAATGCATTAAGCTCCCTTTTCACAGAGTATGGCTCATATACGTGTAGTTTGGTTGGTATTTAACTCTTTGCCTGCCGAGAAAATTCTAGACTAGTCCCAACAAAAGTATTTGGCGAAAGCAAGTCAAATGTGGCTCAATATAGGATTTATCTTTGAAGTTTGGAAAACATTTCAGAAGAAAAAGGAGATGTTGGTTACCTTTTCTCAGACTGGAACTTGAGACACAAACAGCCACCATGACCATGACCATAATTCAAACAACCTATCTAAACCATTGATCAAGTAACCGCCGGGCCCCGGTACTCACTCGGTAGCGTACAGGACTTAAGAACAGGGGGTCGTGGGTTCGATCCCTGGTTCGGTCAATTTCTTTCCGAGGATTGATGATAGTCATTGCGACAGGATTCATTCCTCTCCCATCGCTGACCATTGTTTCGACGATGGTTATGTGAAAGGCAGCCAATGGCTTGGAAAGAATACAGTGCTGAGTACTGGTAAAGGAAACTCCAGGAAAGCATGGATAGGTGCACTGGCCGCCTCGATATAACTGAAATAATATTGAAAACGGCGTTAAAAACCATACAATCGATCAGGTAACCAGCTATGTAAATGTACGCAATGATAGGCCTACCATCAGAAATAATCTTGTACTAGAAGTTTGCCGTTTGCACAAGAGTATTTCTCAAAAACCTGGACAGTTTCGATCAGTCGCATTACTTTGCGTGGTAGGTTCGGTGTAATCTGAATATGCACTCTCTACAAGAGTACCCTATGTTACGTTTAGCCTGCAAAGGGTTACCACCGTTTCGGAAACCTTACGAAATTATATGAGTTGTGCTCTGGCAAAAAGGGGCTTAATGCATCTCCGGGATGCATCATACCTATCAAGCTATTACATAATTATACATCCATATTAGCACCTTTTTTAACAACCAACTTAATCATGAGGTAGACTGATCCTTTGACAAACAGAAAATTGACCAATAGCGAAAAGTTTCGACCAAGGTCAGCCTGCACGGAATGCGCAGGCTGATCTGGATCGATAGTTTTCGCAGACGCATCAAGCCCCCTTTTCACAGAGCATGGCTCAATTATAGATATATTCTTACCTACGCTCTCATTTCGTCCCAGATAACAAAGTTTTGTGAATTTAGAACTATCTCTTTTACGTAATGGGGGAGAAGACTGTTCTACATCCGGGGTTTTTCTCTTCTGTTTGATAAGCCTACAAAAGAAACGGTTCTCATAGTCAATAGTAGTAGTAGTAGTATTTGTTGTTGCTGTTGTTGTTGTTTTTAGATTTTATTGAGCAAATTTGTAACGAGCCACTTCTTTTGTTTATCACTTTATTATATGGCTTGCAACACGCGAAAAGGGGCATTCGGACATTTGCGTAAAGTGTCGTCTCGGATCAGCCTGCGCAGTCCGCGCAGGATAATCCGGGACGGCACTTTACGACTACATTAGATTTTGTGCTACTGTAGACTGCCGCAAAACATAAAATTACATAAAAACGGAAAGTGATGTTACGGATTTAGCCTGCGCGGACTGCACAGGCTGATCCGAGACGACACTTTACGCAAATGTCCGAATGCCCCTTTTCGCGTGTTGCAAGCGTATATATTTAAAAGGGAAGTTTTCAAGATCCTAAATGTAAAATTTCCTTCTAAAACTAAAGAGTTACAACTACAACAGAAAATATTTCAAATCATTGTGCGTTCAACCTAAACTGAAAGTGAAACAATTGTATACATGTACGAGGGTTGTTCGATATGTAATGTGTATTGTACGATATCTCAAAAGCATTCGACTCAAATAGTGAAATGAACATTACATCCCTTCAAAGTATTCTCCGCGGTTTGAAATACATAATTTCAATCTCTGAATCCATTTCTGAAATGCGTCACGGTACGCTGATTTAGGTAGACCTCTGAGGCACTGACTGATGGCTGAGCCAAGGGCTTGTCGGGACTTGTAACGACGACCAGATAAGAACTTTTTAAGTTTTGGAAAAAGGAAAAAGTCGCATGGGGCTAGATCGGGAGAGTATGGTGGGTGTGGCAAGACGGTAACCTTCTTCGACTTCAAAAATTGCTTCACAAGCTCAGATGTATGTGATGGAGCATTATCATGAAGTAGACGAACATGCCTAAATCCTGACACAGGGCATCGTTTAAGATAATATTTCTTGACCTTTTTTAGTATAACATCTCGGTAATACCGACCTGTAACACTTTTGCCCTTCGGTACCGGAATTTGTACGGCTATACCATCACATGAGAAGAATATGCAATAAAGAACCTTCTTTGTGCTTATGCTTCTTTTGGCAAATACAGGCCTTCTACCGTGTTTAGTTAGCCATATTTTGTTTCCAATTTTTCTTACTGGTTCGAAATAGTGAACCCATGTTTTGTCACCAGTAACAATGTTTGCAAATTGTCTTTGATTGAATTTGAGAAACATTTTGAGCAATTGCTTAGCGGTTTGTACTCGTACCCGTTTTTGGTCATCTGTCAATATATGAGGTATCCATCTGGCAGAAATCTTTCGTACTTTCAAAATACGCTTCAAAATGAAATGCACCCGCGATAGCGATATGCCAACAGCGTTGGCAATATCACGAATCGTGTATCTGCCATCACTTTCAATTATTTCCCCGACTTTTGAGACATTTGCCTTGCCTGTTAAAGTCACAGGTCGGCCAGATTTTGCTGCATCTTTGACGGACTCTGTGCCAGTCAGAAATTTCTTTCTCCAACTACGAACTGTCTCTTAAGATACCTTATCAGACCCATAAACTTCCCCCAATTCAGTAAAAATCTGCATTACCGATTGACCGAGTTTTGTGCGAACTTTTATATAAGCTCTAATTTCTTCAATATTCTTAATCCGTTTCCCAACCATTTTTACAACAGTGGTCAACGAGTAGCTCTATTGAAATGACTATAAGTTTAAAACTATGTGGAGCTGAAGGCTCGTGTTTATACCGTTGGAAAGGTATTGAATAGAGCTATTAAAGCGTATCATCATCCACGAAATCGTTGAAAGCGTTATCGCGCTGTGGTACAATACACATTACATATCGAACAGCCCTCGTAATATTAAGCACTATAAATCGTTTATTTTACCATTTTTATAGCTCAATTCTTTTCAGTGGGAGATCATAATCTTTTGAAATACCCGAAAGGGCTGTGATGTCTAAATCAAATTCTGAAGTCTTCACTTTATAAATTGTTGCATTCCAACGCACTCTTATTCAATTGCTTACACGTTCAATAGATTAGATTTTTTTTAATGGTATTAAACATTAAATGCAATTTATTTACTTTTATTGATATTTTCTCCGTTTAAATCTGCAATAAAGTACAACTTTGAAGTGTTTCAGGATCATTGCCTTTAACACCGGTAATTTATGAGTCACTTTACATGCGGCCTCTTCACGCCATACAAAGACACCATATTGTATCCCTCCGCAATAAATTATAGTCCGGAATGTCTTTTTGAGTGTAGGTGCAAAGTGCATCGATCTTTTTCGAGTTTATCACGACGAATAAGTATTCTCAGGTTTTTTTTTTTTATATAGACTCACGTTATTTATTAGATAAAAATTGATAACATCTTCATGATTTCTTCCGTATAACAATTTTCAAATTCAGTTGTAATTCAAGATTCTCACCAAGACTTGCCATCTAAGTGCCATAGACAAAATGCCTAAGCCAAGCAGATTGCGTTCTCTTTCTGTCTCTGTCTCTGTCTCTGTCTCTCTCTCTCTCTCTCTCTCTCTCTGGTTTAGCCGATCAGAAATTGCATTACTTTGAAATTTGTAAAATTCATTACAATTAGACTAGAAATGCAATTTAGAATGGTTGATGAATACGATCCCCATGCTTACAGCTTCCAGACTCCAAAGCTTCATTTTTCAATCTACATGCCAAATTCGCCCATCTAATTACATACCTTTCTAGAAATTCTATTACATAAATTCTTTGCCACGCGACAAATTTTAGAATGGTCTAAAGTGAAAGCGTTTCCAGACGACAAATCCAATGTGGCTCCAACCACGGAACTTGTCTTTCATAGGGTAGAAAACATTGTGGGAAAAGGAAAACAATGCTGGTTACCGGTACTTTCTCCTTTTCCCACATTGTTTTCAAATACTTTCTACCCCAGGGTCATTAAAAGTCAAATTTGTTTGATAAAGGGGTTTTAAACATGATCAAGATTTGTCTGTACTTACTTTTCACGTTCGTCCTCGAGCAATTCATACAGCTTAGGGTATTGGAACGGATGGAAGGAAGTGTCTGTTCGTACTTCCACTTGTCCGCTGTAATACAAATAGATAGAGCCATGGCTCTGACAAAGAGGGCTTTGGGGGCATCTCCGCCATGCTTTATTCCAAGCAAGTAATCACATAATTATGGGTCCATAAAATCCATTTTGATGACGAACCTACTGAATCATGAGATAGAATTGTACTTTGACATGCAGAAAACTGACCATTAGCCAAATTTGCCTACCGAGGTCAGTCTGCGCGGACTGCGCATGCTGACCTGGGTCGATACTCTTTACCAAACAAGCCCCGGTTTTCACGACCCTGGGAGGGAAAGCTTTTGAAAACCTTGTGGGAAAAGGAGAAAATGCTGGTAACCAACATTTTCTCCTTTTCCGACAAGGTTTTCTATCCTTTCAGAGACAAATTTAATAAATCGAGACACTTTTAATATATCGTCTGCAAATGCTTTCAATATGGACCAGTCTAACATTTTGTCGTTTGGTAAAGAGTCACAAAGCATGATTCAAATATTGCACTGCTTATCTTATCTATGACCGTATAAATACGACTTATTATGACACAATTCTTTTAGGTTATTTTGTGTATCTCATTTGTGTTATGGTACGGAGGCCTTTGTTTACGGATAATTTATTCTTTATTCTATTATATATAGTAAATTTAGGGGTCCTGCATGGCTCAGTGGTAAAGTGTAGGACTTGTGACCTTGAGGCCCTGGGTTCAACCTCACTGGAAGCACTGGGTTTTTGGTAGGAGTTCCCTTAGGCAAGACACCTCAGACCCCTAGTCTAGTACTCGTGGAACCCAGGACATACATGAATATGTGAGTTGTCGCCGTGATATGACTTGAGTAATATCGAAAGTGGCGCAAACACCATTCAATCAATCTATATAGTAAATCTATAGTAATGAGGGATTCTTTCCCTTTTTTGTGATATCCTTGGTGCTGATGTGCCTGATATAGCTCTATGCATTTCCATCATATTTGACTTTTTATTTGAATATGTTGTGTGCTACTGCTATATTATGTACATTCAGTGCTAAAATAAATAAATAAATAAATAATAATAATAATAATTTATATAGCATACCTGATAATGAAATAAATGTTCGACACTTGATCACCTTGTTTCACCAAAACAGCATCATATGGGTACGTTTCCTTGTACATGGCCATTGCAAGCTGTTTCTTATATTTGGCAATCCAATTGGAAAATAGGGCATTCGTTTTGATAAATCTCTTCTTTTCCTGGAACTCGGCCGCGAGGACATCCCTCACTGCTCTGTTGTAAAGTGACCTATCCACAACCAACAGGTCGGTGTTGTCTTCTTCCGCTATGATTGAGGCGGTACGTATGGCATCGTCGGACACAAGTGCTACCTCGCCGAATGGTACACCAGAGCCTGTGGAGAATTATATTTTTCATATTTTAAGCCATGTTCTGTGATTAGGAGGTTTAATGCATTTGCAAAAAGTATCGACCCATGTCAGCCTGCGCAATCTGCGCAGGCTGACATGGATCGAAACAGTTTGCTATTTGTAAATTTTCTGCATGTCAATGGACTTTTCTACATAATGATACGGTTGGTTGCTACACTAAATGGATTCAATGGATTCATTATTATGTGATGTTTTCCTTGGGATATATAGGATCTGACATGAGTTGGCTTTTGAGATAAAATTTTATTAAACGAGTCTAGGGAAATGTTATTAAGCGAGCCTTTGGCGAGCTTAATAACATTTTTCCTTGACAAGTTTAATAAAATTTTATCTCAAACGCCAACGAATGTGAGATTCTTTTTATCACATAAGTAGTATAGGAGGGTAGAATAGACCACTGACAGGCCTGGTCAGTGGTCTATTCTACCCTCCCTGAGAGCCCTACGTTGCCTACCCTACAGAAAATTTATCCCTATTCTACCACCCTGAAAGAATTTATCCCTTGCAAAAGTTCACAAAAGGTCCGAGTAAGCGATAAAGTCCGAGATTCCGCATGAAAATGTTACTATAAATAGAACCATAGCATTCAAAATGGCGGCCGTATGGGTGTCACTCTGGGGATAAAGCCACCCAAAGAGACTACCCTGAGTGGAATTTTTCTGCAAAAAAAGGAAAGTTAAGGGAAAGTAAAGGGTAAGCCTGATCACTGAGTTGGACTTAGTTTTTTTACCCTATGAATGATTTTCTCTCTTTCTAAAAGCCTGACCATTGAGTTGGACTTAGTTTTTTCTTCACCTACGTATGATTTTTCTTTCTAAATGTCTGAGCCCTGAGTTGGACTTAGACTTTTTTCTGCATCTATGAATGAATTTTCTTTCTAAATGTCTGGACATTGAGTTGGACTTAGTCTTTTTCTGCAATTATGGATGATTTCTCTTTCTAAATGTCTGAACATTGAGTTTGACTTAGACTTTTTTTCATTCTATGAATGAATTTCTCTAAAAGACTGAGCACTGAGTTGGACTTAGACTTTTTTTCTACATCTCTATGAATGATTTCTCTTTTCTAAATGTCTGACCATTGAGTTGGAGTTAGTTTTTTCTTCACGTATGAATATTTTTTCTCTAAAAGACTGAGCACTGGGTTGGACTTAGTCTTTTTCTGAGTTTTTTTTACTCTTTGCAGTGTAACTCTCTGGAGTGTAACTCTTTTGGAGTGCAACTCTTCTAAAAGAAAGAAGTTTGACAATTTGAAAAAATGACAATTTGAAGAAAGATAGAACTTTCGTGGTAGATGGGTAGTCCTGAAAAGGACTGTTGGGTTAGCTCTGAAAAAGAGCTGTGACAATTTGAAGAAATGACAACTTGAAGATAGAACTTTCGTCTGACAGCTTGAAGATAGAACTTTCGTCTGGCATCTTGAAGATAGATCTTTCGTGGTAATGGTTAGTCCTGAAAAGGACTGTTGGGTTAGCTCTGAAAAGAGCTGTGACAATTTGAAGAAATGACAACTTGAAGATAGAACTTTCGTCTGACAGCTTGAAGGTAGAACTTTCGTCTGACAATTTGAAGAAATGACAATTTGAAGAAAAGATAGAACTTACGTCTGACAATTTGAAGAAAGGTAGAACTTTCGTGGTAGATGGTTAGCCCTGAAAAGGGCTGTTGGGGTGGTCCTAAAAGGGACCTGGTTTGGAGGTTGTGTTTTTAAGCACAACCTCCAACCTTCCTGCACGCCGGACAGCTACTTGCTGCCCGCCTCTTTACCCTCTTCAGTTGCTGCTCGTCCAACCCAAAGTCCAACGAGAACGAAGGCTCATCGTCATTGTTCCAATCTTCAGTAGCTGGTACTGTGAACTCCTTCTTTCCCTTTTTCTTCTTTTCTTTGGATGCCAGCTGGGCGAGTTCAGAAAAACTCATCTCTCTCAACGCAAACTCCATGTTTCATCAACTTGAAGAGAATGAATGATGTGCGGGAAAATGCCGCTGGGTTTTATAGCTTTACAGGAGGATTGAACTAGTTGACCCATGACGTCATTTTCTCCTATATTTTTCCCGCGTCGGCGTTTCATGCTGTTTTGGCTCCAAATTAATGTTATCCAATCAGAATCACCGTTGTTTTTCTAATACTAAATGTTTTATTTTTGACCAATCCGTGGTTTTGTTACATTTTCTTGTTCGGGTTTAGAAAAAACTAAAGTTTAACTAACCTATGACTTTTTTGATTATGAGTCTTCTGACAAAATGAAAAGAAAGATGTTTATTTAAGATAGCTAGCCCTGAAAAGGGTTGCTTTTTGTACAGAATGCACTTTTTTATCCTCCTCTCTTTCTTTTGATTGATTCCATTTTATCTAGCATTTGCATTAGATGGTCAATTTCATGTCTGATATATCTGAAACGTTCTCGTTCTTCTAACCAGAAGAGCAATGAGAGAAAAAATGTTAATCCAAACATTGTGCGATACTGGCTCAGGTTTTTATGAAAAGTTAATGGTGAATGAGAAAAAATAATCAAGAGTTTAGTGTTTTATATGTGTAATGGATCACTTTTTAGTTTTTTTCATCCTATGAATGATTTTTCTCTCTAAAAGGAATTTGTCCCTATATCACTGAGTTGAACTTAGATTTTTTTGCACCTATAAATGATTTTTTCTAAATGTCTGGCTATTGAGTTGAACTTAGTTTTTTCTTCACCTATGTATGATTTTTTTCTTTCTAAATGTCTGAGCACTGAGTTGGACTTAGACTTTTTTCTGCATCTATGAATGAATTTTCTTTCTAAATGTCTGGACATTGAGTTGGTCTTAGTTTTTTTCTGCATCTATGAATGATTTCTCTTTCTAAATGTCTGACCATTGAGTTGGACTTAGTCTTTTTTCTGAGTTTTTTTACTCTTTTCAGTGTATCTCTCTGGAGTGTAACTCTTTTGGAGTGTAACTCTTTGGAGTGTAACTCTTCTAAAAGAAAGAAGTTTGACAATTTGAAGAAATGACAATTTTGAAGAAAGATAGAACTTTCGTGGTAGATGGTTAGCCCTGAAAAGGGCTGTTTTTGAGAAGAGCTGATTTTTGAAAATGTTTATTCAGTATCAGACCATTCACTGTCTGACTCAGCCCTTTCAGCGGCGATTTGCTCGCGGAAAAGGCGGTCTAACTGCTCACTTTTTGTATTAGCATACTGAAAATACATCTCAAGTGTGCCTGCAATGATCATTTCCTTCATCCGAAGGTTATAACAGAACGCCCTGTTATTAACAAGCTGAGCTCTTTCATGACGCTTTCTTACTTCGTCTAAGCGTTGTTTAAGTAAAGCGATTTGTCTCCTTGCTCTTATTAACTGTCGCTCGGCATCCATCCAGGTGAAGCGTCTGGTGAGTGATGGTGTTGAAGCCATTGTGAAAATGAAATGTATGGAAAATATATCGTAGAGATTTATAGCTTTTCAGACGGATTGAACTAGTTGACCTATGACGTCATTTTCTCCTATGTTTTTCCCGCGTCGGCGTTTCATGCTGTTTTGGCTCCAAATTAATGTTATCCAAGCATAATCAGCGTTGTTTTTCTAATACTAAATGTTTTTATTGTTGACCAATCTATAGTTTTTTTACATTTTCTTGTTCGGGTTAGAAAAAACTAGAGTTTGACTATTCTATGACATTTTTTGATTGTAAATCTTTTGAGTTTTGACAATTTTAAAAAAGATAGAACTTTCGTGGTAGATGGGTAGCCCTGAAAAGGGCTGTTTTGTTTTGGAGGCTGTGTTTTTTCGTCTCACGTTGTTTTTTTCCACTTCTAATGGCAGCACCCGAAATTCGCTTGGCAAATGGGGCATGCTTCAACTCTTTTTCTGATCACCATTATCCCATTATCGAAAGTAATCTTTCTCCCAAATTCAATATCAACCAAGATGGTGTCAGGCGTTGTCTTTAAAAATAGTTGAAGTAATCTTTCGCCGAGATCTTTGTAGGGCTGTGTTATACGTTGTAGTTGGTTTTGTTCCTCCTCTCCTACGAAATGAGTGTTAAGTTGTAATAACTGTTGACCTGCATTTAGATATTCTTGGAGAGCCTCACGTAGTTGATGATTTATCTCCTCCATTTTGATATTGCTTCCGAATATTGACACTGCTTTCGAAGTGATCGTTAGCTGAGAGTCAAAGAAATGGTGATTGTATGAAAATAACGCTGGGCTTTATACGTTTAAGGAGGATTGAAATTTTTAAAGAGCTCGGGCCTGGCAGAAAGCACATACATTTTTTCCATGCTACGTTTCATGCTAATTTAGCAAAAAAGTTATGAGCCGATGTATGGAAAAAATGTAGACAGAACAAGTCTTTGGGGAAAAACAGAATGAAGAGCTCTATTGTTTTTTGAACTTTTATTTATTGAACTTTTATTTACTGAACAGAACTAAACAATGAAACATTTTTTTGCAATGCATCATAAAAAATTTCTTGACAATGAAAAAAAATCACAAGGAAACATTTTTACAATACAGCATAAAAAACATTTTCTTAACAATGAAAATAATCACACTGAAAAAATTTCTTAACAATGAAAAAAATCACACTGAAACATTTTTTTACAATACAGCATAAAAACAATTTCTTGACAATGAAAAAAATCACACTGAAATATTTTTTTGCAATGAATTATTTACAATGAATTATTCGCAAAAACAGTATATAACAAATTTTTTACAATGCAAATTCGCAAATACCACGAGTTTCACATTTGTCTTCATATTCCGTAATGTCTTTATGCAATTGGTCACACCCCAAAAACATTTTATACTCACTGTCCATATCGTTGAAATCTCGTAGTCCTATGAATGGAGCAACATGTCTATAAGCGTCTTTTGTTGAAAGAGCTGAATTCACTATTTCTTCTGTAACATCTCTATCAAATAGAATATACCCTGACATGGTTTCCATTGTTTCTCCGTAGGAATCATGAACAGATCCTTTTTTGTAGCGTAAGTAAAAGTCAAATAGAACTGATTTCATTTTCAGAACGTTAAGAAAACTTTCTTCTGTTGTTCCTATGATAAAAAATGTCCATCGACTTGTGGATCTAAACAGTTTACTAATAACATTGTCTTTCATACAGCTATCTGCTAAATAAGTCTTGAGAACGAGATCCAGCTCCGAATCGTCCACCATCATCGCAATAAAGTTGAATATAGCATACACTTTGTATGACTTTTCTCCTTTTGCAATCCATTTAAACATTTTTTTGATCCAATTTTTCACACAGAAAAATTTAATGTTAAGCTGTGTTTGTTTATCAAGCGTATGCTGTCGAACAAATTCTCCATAAATTTTTTCACGTAGTTCTATTGGTAGCGGCAACATGCTTGTTATTTTTTGACCAGCAACTAATATTTTTTTCTCGACTTACTTTGAATGATTTTTACACAACAATGTGATATAGAATTATTTTCTCAAACTTTTATAACCATAGGGTACAGTGTCAGTACCATTTACAATAACTCTCTTGGTGTATACAGAGCGAAACGTTTTTGTTTGTGGTTCACTGGTAACCGTTCTATCTCTGTGTCTTTTAATTCTACAATCATACTGAATTTTGATTTCTATTGTGCGATCCAAAGCACATTTCGAATATGTATCGAAATTCACCACCTGTTTTGTATTGTAATCCAGAGTAATCCCCTTTACTTTACATTTGCTTATCTCTTCTCCATCTTTTGTTTTCATTTTGTAAGCATAATTCTTAGGCCCAAGCCCTCTGAATTGAGTAATTTTACAAGCAGGCTCTTCATCAGTCCATTTTCCTAGTCGGCTGTTAATAATAGGAGGATTCCATAATTCAGGGTCGTGAATGTACATACAACTATTTGTATCGAAATACAGAACTCTATCTTTTAACTTTTCAAGAACGCTGTACAATTCCAACCTTGCATAAGCTGTTACGTAAGATCCTACTACCACATTGGCTGTAGCGTGGGTGTCAATATGTTCCAACTTTGATTCATAGTTAACCAAGATGAATGAACAGTTCTCGTCAAAGATTTCTACATGCTTTACAATGAAATTGGGATTGGTGACTAATTCAAAATATTTAGACGGATCACTGATGTATTCCGTCTGGGTCATTTTTTCACGCTGAGCTAATTTTCCCCAAAGACAGTTCAACATAATCTTAGCAAATGATCTTCTCCCAGGATTTCTTTGAATACAACTTGGATCAAGACGAACACCTTCCGCCTTCTCATATTCACAAACGAACTGATCTTTTTCTGAGTCTGATTGACACCAATCTGGATAACCACTGGCTTCTTGCTTAATTTTCAAGAAATTGTCCACATAATGTTTAAAGAACTGATCTGACACAGAATTGAAATGCCAAATTTCATACACTTGCAATAATCGATAACCGCAGTCAAGAGCCTTGAATAATTCAAAAGTAACCCAAGTTCCGACCAAAGCCCTCTCTTCTTTACCATGTCTACAAATGTTTGAGCTTTCTTCTGCACATTTCATACAGAGTGGAAACATCATTTTGTTGTTACAGTGAACTGGGAGAACGGGGTGAAACAAATCAGTTGGAGGTAAAACTTTACACTTGATTAAGCCCTCATATTGTCGAATATTGTTCATATCAATATTCTCAGCAAACAAAATTTTTGGCTGACATACAGGGTAGGATTTGTGTTTACAAACATAAGGGTATAGAGAACAGATATCGATGTACTTGATTTCCTTTTTGGTTTTTTCATCAACATCATATCCAATTTTTATTGCATTACATCTTCCCCCGGACAAACCATCCCTCGGATCGATAGGGTCCCAATGTGGATATAACTTTTCAATGAGTTTTTTGTACTCTTTATCCTTCATCTTAGCATCAAATTCGTGTTCCCAAATGTACACTACATTATATCCCATTTCTTCGATATCTGCTATACGTTCAAAAGTACGTTCGTACAATTCAGACATGGGTTTTCCATTAATAGGATTGATCTGTTTTCGATCTGTATAGCATACAGGACAACCATGATACAAATCCCCAAGAAATTCATAAACAGTGTTTGATTGACGGTGAAAACCATCAACACTATATTTCCCGATTTGAGCTTCACCACCATTTTTTGCATGCTGAATATTAATACCTTTTTCCTGAGCTACGCTTTGAACCCATCGAATCGCTTTCATAGAAAAGCGACGTCTGGATGAGTCTTTACTTGAAATGATAGCTATTTGATTTTCTGGTAAATATTTGCTTCGCCACACCTTGTTACAGGCATCTGCGATGGTAATCGCCTCTAAAAATGGACAAATACCACCCTGTTCGATAAACAGCTTTCTGAATTCAGCACACCCTCGTCTGAGGATATCAACATCTGACCTACAGTACAATTCCATCTCCTTCTGAAAATTGAATTCCTCACCATTTCGAACTTTATCATTATACCAAACTATGAATTTTGACCTAGCCTCTTCAGACATTGAATCGGGTTTGTAATAAGACATATCCAAGTAGGGTCCAATGTAACTCCAAAATTCATCTGTATTTGCCCAGTGAGGAAAGTAACCTTTTTTCATTTCTTGAAGACCAAAGGTGGGTGGAAATTTTGCCAAACCAAAACTCATGAAATTGAAAGAATCGATCAGACGTACACCATTCAGTTCTAACTTCATAATATTGTTTCCATTCATGATCAATTTTGGAAGTTTTAACCCAACTTTGACAATATAGTCAAGAATGAACTGCCCGTCATAGCCTTTGAAATTATGGGCAATAGCCGTAACCCCTTTATGATGTTTTGAAAAGAGCCAGTTGCAAAATTGACTCAAAGTTTCTTTACCTTGAAAAATAACTTCCCGACCCTCTTCAAATTCACTACATGTAGAACAATGAAAATCAAGTGATTTATCGATACATACATCACACGCTCGGTGTGCGATACAATAATTCGGGATGTGTACGCCTGTGTCTTGTTTGCATTCAAAATCAAAGAAAATAAACTGTGGTTTTTTGACTACAGAAGAACTCGTCTCGTCATCGCTGTCATGGTTCAACTTACTTTGGTAAGTTTGAATATAGCATTGATGAGAAAAGTTAACAATTCTCTTACAGATATGACATCTTTTCTTTCCATTGCAAACATGATTTTTCTTTCTGACATGATATTGTGCACCGCATTTCGAGCAGAGTTTTACTAATACACAAATGGATTTCTTTTCTTTACCTTGAACATTTCTGTGATTTTCAAAGCATTCAGCACTAAAAAATCGTCTATTGCAATAACTGCAAACATATTCTTTTGATTCTGATGAACATTTTCCTTCGCGATAACAACCTTTGCAGATATTTGAACAAGCATGATTTTCCCGGTTAGAGTAACCCACATCACAGAACTCACAATAATATCCACAACTAAGAAAACCTTTGATAGATTTGATGTAGTCATAATGGTTTTGATGAAAGTACAAATGTATGATCTTACTATTGGCTTTCACTTCTGGATGTTTAAATATTTTTTCCACTTTTGAATGCTGTTGGTGAACTTTAATGACATAGCCTTTTTCATACAAGAATGTTTGAATTTTTTTGTATTCATCAATTCCTACAGACTGTGTTGGTGAAACTCCAGCTTCATTCAACAATTTCTCAGCTTCAGTCTTTTGAAGAAGGCGTTTTGAACGACAAATACGACGCCATTTTCTATTCCATACTTCGGTGTTTTCACGTTCACTGTAGCAAATTCCCACAACAACAGCTCTTGCAAAACATAGTTGGTCATGATTGTCAATTTGAATAATAGATTTTTTCTTCTGGGCAAAAAACTTTGAATCTAATTCTGACGATCTATTTTTTTGTTTTCCGCTACCACTTGGTGGTATTGTATGTGTAATGTCAAATGTCATGAATCCATCGTTCAAGACGAAATCTGTATTCGATTGTAAAACTCGTTCAATTTCATTCAGCATAGTTTCACCTTGTAACTGGTCTGCAGCTAAAAAAGGAATATGGATTCCCATTTCCAACGAAGGATGATTGATGGTAATTCTGATCATGTCCGTCGGGTTAGTATTTAACTTTCGAATGATTTCATGGGTAACATCGTCAAATAATCCAAGTAGTCTCTGAGGTGTTAATTCTTCAAATTTCTTAAAACTCAGCATCAGCACACGTGATTCTGTTTTAAATTTTCTTGACTTCTTATTACCCCTTTCTGTTAAATCATATAGACTTTTCATGTCTAAGTTAGAGTTGATACTTTCATCGTCGCTGTCATTTTCTTCTTTCAACGGTTTAGTTTTTTTCTTTTTTATTGCTGGAAATATCTCATCGTCACTTTCTTCTTTCAAAGGTCTAGTTTTTTTCTTTTTTGTTGGTGGAAACACCTCATCGTCACTTTCGCTGTCTGAATAGGTTATTATTCTTTTTCTTTTACCCATCGTTTTAGCTCTGAGTGAAAAGACAATAATGCAGAAGTGAGAAAAACTAACAATTTATATAGCCTCTCCGTTGTAACAGTGTATAAATAGAGACGATAGTTGTGAAAATCTAATCATTCTCCTACTCAATCTCAGACAGTACAGCTGATAAAAAATATGAGCGAGTTAAAGCTGCAAAATACATCACCACTTAGAAAGAGGGTGTATCTGTATGTTAATCCATACACCCACGATTATGAGATCAGCAATATACCATCAAAGTATGATGTTAAACATATCGGAAACTATGTGGGATCATTTTTATCCCAGCAACATTTAGAAGAAAAAGATGTTTACCGTACTACCAGCTACAGAGTTTTGGATCAAGCGACGATTGACAAACGATATGGTGCGAATGGCGAGAGAACAAATATTTGTTTCACATGCAACGAAGCAGGACATTGGGCCAAAGAATGTCCAGAAAAAGAAAATCAGCTAGGAACAATTGTTTTTGTCTACGTGAATCCACACAGTCACGACATTGAGATTTTACCATCGTTTTACAACGTTGATGGTCTCAAAGATATAAAATTCGTCGGCACACTAAATTCATTCTGCAGTGGAAATACATGGAAAAAAAGTTCACCACAAGCTACATCCTCATCGGTTGAAACTCAGACCGTAGACATGCAGAGCGACACGATGGATATCAACAATTCAGAAATCTGCAAAATAGCAGATGATTTAGAGACATTACGAAAAAATCTAAGAAAACAACAAACTTTGGATCTAAGAAAACAACAAACTTTGGATCTAAAAAACAACGAATTTTCTGCAGAACCGGGTTGCTCGTACGGAGAGGAAAAACAGCAAAACAACGAAAAGAAGAAAAAACGAGTAACAAAGAACTA
Organism: Hippopus hippopus; assembly: GCA_946811185.2. NCBI lineage: Eukaryota > Metazoa > Mollusca > Bivalvia > Cardiida > Cardiidae > Hippopus > Hippopus hippopus. The sequence goes on along the minus strand of OX328098.1, from coordinate 54,244,070 downwards.
TTTCTTTTGCAAATCAACAAAACATGAGGATAAAATCTGTCCAGATGTGGTATTAAAAAACAACGAAAGGAAAAGAAAACGTAAAACCAAATGTGAATCTGACAGTCCAAAGAAAAAAGAAAAACATACTGAGTGAAAAAAAGATTTCAACACAATATAGAATTTAAAAAAGACTGACTTGATTTTTTCATTCATTTTTTGTCTTTACAGTTCATTCATTTTTGTCTTAACAGTTCATGATTTGATTTTTTCATTGTACATAAGTTCTTTTTGAAATAAAAAATATAAAATAATTACTTCTTACTTTTGACTTTTTCTACTTGTGACTGTAAGTCTTTTTACTTTTGACAATTTTGAAGAAAGAAAGATCTTTCGTATAGATGGTTAGCCGTGAAAAGGGCTTTTTAAAAGGATCTCACATTGACATTCAGCTCTACGACTCCTCCGTCCGATCCACCGGGATGATTTCGCACCCGCAGTCGATGAACTTCATCATCATCGTAAAATCCTTCATCTGTATCTGGACAGTTATGCTTCTGTCCAAGATACTCAAGTATGGTAAAACATTTTCCACACTCTATCAGACATCTGCTTGCACAGTGAGGGCATACAAGAATTCGAACCATTCTGGAACAAATATGATTTTATATAAAATATCACTGGGCTTTATAGCTTTACAGGAGGATTGAACTAGTTGACCCATGACGTCATTTTCTCCTATATTTTTTCCCGCGTCGGCGTTTCATTAACATTGCCCAATTAAATCGATAGTTATATTGGTGTTTTTTACCACTCCTAATTCGGTGTCACACAGTTCAATCCTGGTGTTTTCCGTCAGGTCCGAGCTCTTTAAAAATTTCAATCCTCTGTAAACGTATAAAAACTCAGCGTTATTTTATACAAAACACCATTTCTTTGATTCTCAGCTAACGATCACTTCGCAAGCAGTATCAATATTCAGAGGCAGTTTCAATATGAAGCACAACTTAGATGAAATCAACTTGGACGATTTTCCACCAGTGGAAAACAATGGAGACGTTCTTTCATCAGTTATAAATTCGACAATCACCAATCCACCACCGGAGTTAAATTCGACAACCATCATTCCAGCGACGGTGCTGGACAACATTTATGAAGAGGTAAAGCAGCTAAATTTGAAACAAGATAGCATGATGATCCGAATCATAGATCAGCTGGAGACTTTAAACAGACATTTGGAGGAAATTAAAACTTTAAGCACAAGTACTGATCAGCTCAGTAGAAATATCGAGGTACTACGCCAACAGGATCAGTGCATTTCAACAACTCCTGTGAAGATCCCTGTGGAGTTCGACTTTGATAAATCCAATCTTCACAAGTTAGTGGACTCTATCGTAAGTGTTGTGAAGAAAAAAAACCAAAGAAAAAACAACCAGAGGAAAAACAACCAAGAAAAACAACAAAACGGAAATCTGAGGAAGATGCTAGCCATCTCCACAAGAAACAGCGAGTTGATCAAAAACCAACTACACCAATATTGACAGGCCAGGGCAAATACGGGAAAAACATTGATAATCACGTTGATTTCAAGATCCCGAAAAAACCAAAGACAGAGCGAAAACAACCAAGAAAAAACAACAAAACGGTAGGAATATGAAAACAAATATGAAACTCGTGGTATTTGCGAATTTGCATTGTAAAAAATTTGTTATATACTGTTTTGCGAATAATTCATTGTAAATAATTCATTGCTAAAAAATAATTCATTATGATTTTTTATTGTGAATAATTCATCGTGAAAAAATATCTCAGTGTGATTTTTTTCATTGTCAAGAAATTGTTTTTATGCTGTATTGTAAAAAAAAGTTTCAGTGTGATTTTTTTCATTGTTAAGAAATTTTTTCAGTGTGATTATTTTCATTGTTAAGAAAATGTTTTTATGCTGTATTGTAAAAAAATGTTTCCTTGTGATTTTTTTTCATTATCAAGAAATTTTTTATGATGCATTGCAAAAAAATGTTTCATTGTTTAGTTCTGTTCAGTAAATAAAAGTTCAATAAATAAAAGTTCAAAAAACAATAGAGCTCTTCATTCTGTTTTTCCCCAAAGACTTGTTCTGTCTACATTTTTTCCATACATCGGCTCATAACTTTTTTGCTAAATTAGCATGAAACGTAGCATGGAAAAAATGTATGTGCTTTCTGCCAGGCCCGAGCTCTTTAAAAATTTCAAGCCTCTGTAAACGTATAAAGCCCAGCGTTATTTTCATACAATCACCATTTCTTTGACTCTCAGCTAACGATCACTTCGGAAGCAGTATCAATATTCGGAAGCAATATCAAAATGGAGGAGATAAATCATCAACTACGTGAGGCTCTCCAAGAATATCTAAATGCAGGTCAACAGTTATTACAACTTAACACTCATTTCGTAGGAGAGGAGGAACAAAACCAACTACAACGTATAACACAGCCCTACAAAGATCTCGGCGAAAGATTACTTCAACTATTTTTAAAGACAACGCCTGACATCATCTTGGTTGATATTGAATTTGGGAGAAAGATTACTTTCGATAATGGGATAATGGTGATCAGAAAAAGAGTTGAAGCATGCCCCATTTGCCAAGCGAATTTCGGGTGCTGCCATTAGAAGTGGAAAAAAACAACGTGAGACGAAAAAACACAGCCTCCAAAACAAAACAGCCCTTTTCAGGGCTACCCATCTACCACGAAAGTTCTATCTTTTTTAAAATTGTCAAAACTCAAAAGGTTTACAATCAAAAAAAGTCGTAGAATAGACAAGCTCTAGTTCTTTTCTAACCCCCGAACAACAAAAAATGCAACAAAGCCACGGGTTGGTCAACAATAAAACATTTAGTATTAGAAATAAAACGTTGATTCTGATTGGACAACATTAATTTGGAGCCAAAACAGTATGAAACACCGACGCGGGAAAAACATAGGAGAAAATGATGTCATAGGTCAACTAGTTCAATCCGTCTGAAAAGCTATAAATCTCTACGATATATTTTCATACAATTCATTTTCACAATGGCTTCAAGACCATCACTCCTCGTCACTTGGATGGATGCCAAGCGAAAGTTAACAAGAGCAAGGAGACAAATCGTTTTACTTAAACAGCGCTTAGTTGGAGTGAGAAGACGATACGAGAGGGCTCAGCTTGCTAATAACAGGGTGTTCTGTTATAACCTTCGGATGAAGGAACTCATTATTGAGGGCATGCTTGAAATGTATTTTCAGTATGTTATTTCAAAAACAGAGGAGGTAGACCGTCTTTTCAGCGCGCAAATCGCCGCTGAAAGGAGTGAGTCAGACAGCGAATCGACTGATGCTGAATAAACATTTTCAAAAAAATCAGCTCTTCTCAAAAACAGCCCTTTTCAGGGCTAACCATCTACCACGAAAGTTCTATCTTTCTTCAAATTGTCATTTCTTCAAATTGTAAAACTTCTTTCTTTTAGAAGAGTTACACTCCAAAAGAGTTACACTCCAAAGGTCCACACTCCAGAGAGATAACTGAAAAGAGCAAAAAACTCAGAAAAAAGACTAAGTCCAACTCGATGATTAGTCAAATAGAAAAGAAAAATCATTCATAGAATGAAAAAAAGCTAAGCCCAACTCAATGTCTCGACATTTAGAAAGAGAATTCATTCATAGATGTAGAAAAAACTAAGTCCAACTCAATGGTCAGACATTTAGAAAGAAAAAAAGCATCCATAGATGCAGAAAAACTAACCCCAGCTCAGTGCTCAGACATTTAGAAAGAAAAATCATTTATAGGATGAAAAAAGCTAAGTTCAACTCAATGGTCAAACATTTAGAGAGAAGAAATCATCCATAGATAAGAAAAAAATCTAATTTCAACTCAGTGATATAGGGACAAATTCCTTTTAGAGAGAAAAATCATTCATAGGATGAAAAAACTAAAAAGTGATCCATTACACATATAAAACACCAAACTCTTGATTATTTTTCTCATTTACCATTAGCTTTTCGTAAAACCTGAACCAGTATCGCACAATGTTCGGATTAACATTTTTTCTCTCATTGCTCTTCTGGTTAGAAGAACGAGAACGTTTCAGATATATCAGACATGAAATTGACCATCTAATGCAAATGCTAGATAAAATGGAATCAATCAAAAGAAAGAGAGGAGGATAAAAAAGTGCATTCTGTACAAAAAGCAACCCTTTTCAGGGCTAGCTATCTTAAATAAACATCTTTCTTTTCATTTTGTCAGAAGACTCATAATCAAAAAAGTCATAGGTTAGTTAAACTCTAGTTTTTTCTAAACCCGAACAAGAAAATGTAACAAAACCGAGGATTGGTCAAAAATAAAACATTTAGTATTAGAAATAAAACGCTGATTCTGATTGGATAACATTAATTTGGAGCCAAAACAGCATGAAACGCCGACGCGGGAAAAATATAGGAGAAAATGACGTCATGGGTCAACTAGTTCAATCCTCCTGTAAAGCTATAAAACCCAGCGGCATTTTCCCGCACATCATTCATTCTCTTCAAGTTGATGAAACATGGAGTGTGCGTTGAGAGAGATGAGTTTTTCTGAACTCGCCCAGCTGGCATCCAAAGAAAAAAAGATGGACGGAAAGAAGAAGAAGTTCACAGTACCAGTTACTGAAGATTGGAACGATGACGCTGAGCCTTCGTTCTCGTTGGACTTTGGGTTGGACGAGCAGCAACTGAAGAGGGTAAAGAGGCGGGCAGCAAGTAGCTGTCCGGCGTGCAGAAAGGTTGGAGGTTGTGCTTAAAAACACAACCTCCAAACCAGGTCCTTTTTTTAGGACCACCCCAACAGCCCTTTTCAGGGCTAACCATTTACCACGGAAGATCTACCTTTCTTCAAATTGCCTGACGTAAGTTCTATCTTTTCTTCAAATTGTCATTTCTTCAAATTGTCAGACGAAAGCTCTACCTTCAAGCTGTCAGACGAAAGTTCTATCTTCAAGTTGTCATTTCTTCAAATTGTCACAGCTCTTTTCAGAGCTAACCCAACAGTCCTTTTCAGGACTAACCATCTACCACGAAAGATCCATCTTCAAGATGTCAGACGAAAGATCTATCTTCAAGCTGCCAGACGAAAGTTCTATCTTTAAATTATCATTTCTTCAAATTGTCACAGCTCTTTTCAGAGCTAACCCAACAGTCCTTTTCAGGACTAACCATTACCACGAAAGATCTATCTTCAAGATACCAGACGAAAGTTCTATCTTCAAGCTGTCAGACGAAAGTTCTACCTTCAAGCTGTCAGACGAAAGTTCTATCTTCAAGTCGTCATTTCTTCAAATTGTCACAGCTCTTTTTCAGAGTTAACCCAACAGTCCTTTTCAGGACTACCCATCTACCACGAAAGTTCTATCTTTCTTCAAATTGTCATTTCTTCAAATTGTCAAACTTCTTTCTTTTAGAAGAGTTGCACTCCAAAAGAGTTACACTCCAGAGAGTTACACTGCAAAGAGTAAAAAAAACTCAGAAAAAGACTAAGTCCAACCCAGTGCTCAGTCTTTTAGAGAAAAAATATTCATACGTGAAGAAAAAACTAACTCCAACTCAATGGTCAGACATTTAGAAAAGAGAAATCATTCATAGAGATGTAGAAAAAAAGTCTAAGTCCAACTCAGTGCTCAGTCTTTTAGAGAAATTCATTCATAGAATGAAAAAAGTCTAAGTCCAACTCAGTGCTCAGTCTTTTAGAGAAATTCATTCATTGAATGAAAAAAAGTCTAAGTCAAACTCAATGTTAAGACATTTAGAAAGAGAAATCATCCATAATTGCAGAAAAAGACTAAGTCCAACTCAATGTCCAGACATTTAGAAAGAAAATTCATTCATAGATGCAGAAAAAAGTCTAAGTCCAACTCAGGGCTCAGACATTTAGAAAGAAAAATCATACGTAGGTGAAGAAAAAACTAAGTCCAACTCAATGGTCAGGCTTTTAGAAAGAGAGAAAATCATTCATAGGGTAAAAAAACTAAGTCCAACTCAGTGATCAGGCTTACCCTTTACTTTCCCTTAACTTTCCTTTTTTTGCAGAAAAATTCCACTCAGGGTAGTCTCTTTGGGTGGCTTTATCCCCAGAGTGACACCCATACGGCCGCCATTTTGAATGCTATGGTTCTATTTATAGTAACATTTTCATGCGGAATCTCGGACTTTATCGCTTACTCGGACCTTTTGTGAACTTTTGCAAGGGATAAATTCTTTCAGGGTGGTAGAATAGGGATAAATTTTCTGTAGGGTAGGCAACGTAGGGCTCTCAGGGAGGGTAGAATAGACCACTGACCAGGCCTGTCAGTGGTCTATTCTACCCTCCTATACTACTCACATAACGATATTTTACGAAATATAGATCAGATGATGCAAAACCGTTTATAGATGCACCCGCGGTAATATTCATAAACCCCATTCACTTCTATGAAATGCCTATAAAATGACGTCAAAAATGACGTCACACAAATATGATATCAAACGTGTATGAGATAAGAAAATTCGTAATGGGTATATTACATTGAAAACAAGGAAGATAATGTGATAAAATGCAATACGTAGATGCAAAATAGAAACCATTAATCCCCCTTAAATTGCCAGAGCATGTCTCTTGTATATTTGGTTGTCCCTTAAAGCGCTAAGTAGACATGCTTATTATCCAATGGGGCTCTAAATAAATCAAGACAGATTTTTTTTTTTTTTTTTTGGTTCCTTTTAATCAGAAAAAAAAAAAAAAAAAAACGAAATAAATATTTAATAATAAAGGGTGATTCTTTCCCAGAATTTTCATGAAATATTGGACCGTGAAAATTCAAGATCAGATGCACGTTCTGTGCAGTATGATTTTGATCGATACTGTTCGCAACAGACAATTTTTAATTTCTACTCCAGCAACTCTGTTTTCAGCAGTATGTCATATTGGCATTTCTTCAACACATTCAACACATTTTATCTTGGGTTGTAGTCACTTGTCCGTTCTAGATTTCGTTCCTATTCTTAATTCCAAAGCTAGCCATCCTTTCAAAAGGACGCCTAGCCGAATTGCTGAGTTTTCGTTTATCTATCATCGCCAATGTTTGCCCATATGGGCGATGCTTCCAGAAGACAGTTAGTTTTGTTAAGTGGAAGGAGCGGGATACAGGACGAAACCCATCCTAAGTTACCCCTAGTTCTTTAACGTTCTTAGTGTATAGCACCGTCACACAGGACCTCGTTTACTACGAGTAATTTTAGATGGCCAGCCGTGGAGATCCAACCCACACCCTCAAGTTGCCCGAGATTTGACGTTCAAAAGTCTTATGCTCTACCATCTGAGCTATTGATGCCTTGCCTATCTGTCTTGCTGGATAGAAAGACAAACAGAGGATTGATTTTAATTACATACCCAGATGCGTGACAAAGTTTCCAAGTTTCGATCTATCTAGGGTCCCATTTGGAGTCAGTGTACCGATGGCCGCAAAAGCGTCACTCTCCTCACTTTTATCTTGAGCGTTGTCTTTGTTGATAATGAATATTGAGATTTTGCCTCCCAGAATGATATAAAAACTGAAAAAAAGAAGAAAAATTAAAAAAAAAAATAGTGGTATAGATTATAGATCCAAAATCAGACTCATGGGTCTGTATTCTCCCACAATTCCATCTTACACTCCTGGTCTGATCCTCAAGAGTGTTTTAAATCTAAAAGTACCACAATTTCTGATTGGCTAAACCAAATGGTTTGGCCAATCAGAAATTGTGGTACTCTCTGAATTTAGATTTAGATTTAGGCGAAGAATGCAATTTAGAAAGGTTGGTAAATACGGATCCTAATTCTGTGCAATCTGATCTTAATCTATGCCTTCAAAAAATACCCATGTTTTCGTATACGGCGTAAACAGTCCTACGTACAGTCCTGCCGAAGTTCTGTCCCCCAGGTTGAGGATAGTAGTACCGATATCATAAGCGTGGAGATGATAATATTTGAGCCATGCTCTGTGAAAAAGGGGCTTAATGCATCTGCGAAAAGTATCGACCCAGGTTAGCCTGCGCGGCTGACCAGGGCCGAAAGTTTTCGCTATTGGTCAATTTTCTGTATGGCCAAGGACCAGTCTACCTGGTATTTAAGTTGGTTGTTAAAAAAAGTGGTGATTATACATCCATAACTATGTGATGGCTTGCTTGGTATAATGCACCACGGAGATGCATGAAGCCCCCTTTTGCCAGCACGTGGCTCAATTATGTTGCGAGCCCTATCGGAATAATATAAAGGTCTATTGTTCGAAGTAAAAGAGAACTTAAACATATATGTAACCCATGCTCTGGCAACTCCGTGATGCATGACAGCAATTGATATCCATGTCCGGATACCTTTGAGTTAGAAAAATGGAAGGAGTTAAAAACAGTTAGATCTTCAGCATCATTAGATATAGTCGCCAATGGAGGAGAGTTTATGGTGGCACTTACTTCATACATCAGAGTAGACAAAACCTCGTGTGTCAAAAGTTTCTATGAGCTATCTAGGAACATAGTGTTCACAGTCATGACAGATTTATGGATCCATAAAATCCAATTAGTGAAAACAATTGATTGGATCTTGACTTATGGTCCTTTGACATGCAGGAAATTTACAAATAGCGAAAACTTCAGAGTCCGCGTAGGCAGACCCGAGTCGATACTTTTTGCAGATGTATTTATCCTCCTTTTCACAGAGCATGGCTTATATATATACGAGTATGTATCAGGGACCTTGGAAATAAAAAGCTGCAGCACGAAATATTAGCTTTTCACTATTTATTTATTTATTGTTTTTTTTTGGGGGGGGGGGAGGAGGGGGGAGGGGGGTGTTTGATTATCGTTGCTTGAAAACCGAGCCACTAAAGAACGGAATTCCAAGTTGAACTCTTCTGGGGCCAAATAGATAAATTCGATCTCTTTTGACTCCGTTGAAAGCTACAACCAACCAAAATTGAATACAGAAACCATATCTTATCTTATGCGCTTGACGAAAACAAGCGGTCGATATAGATCCAAGATTAGACTACACGGTGTGTCTGATTTTGATCTATGCCGTCTGCAAAAGTCCCCGTTTTCGCCAATGGCACTGAGATGTTTAAGTTCAAGCGTTGTTCTATAGACTTCATGTAATAATATATACCTACCAATCTCCTACTTCGCCTTGTTTTATAATAACGTCGTCCTTTTTAAACGTTTGGACGCCACAGTTCCTCACAATATCTTTTAAACAGTCTGAAATGAGACACAGGATAGACGAATGTGTCCATTAACAATTCAAAATCATAATACGTATGACGACATTGTTATATTTTTTGTTACAAATGATAATGCCACCGATATGCATAACTATGCTAGGTTACTGTAAAATTGTACGAACTGTTGATAACGTCAGATACTCTCAGTGCTTTGAATTCTTTGATCTAGGCTTATAGACTATTAAAAAGAGAAAAGAATATTGGCGATCGGTTTGTATAAATAATGGTAAAACTATAAAAACGATTTCATTGCATTTTTCACAAACTTGTGTGGTCTGTGTACTTCTTTGATGTTGAAAGAATTAAGTCAAACTCATGTTCAAGTGGCCCAAACCAAATACAGTCAGATCTGGGTCCACCTATTCACCAACCATTCTTAATTGCCTTCTTAGTTTAATTCAGGATATAGAAAGCAACACAACTGCTGATTGGCTAAACCATTTGGTTTAGCCAATCAGACGGTGTGTTACTTTCAATTTAATATAATTCTTGAGATTATCAGTACTAGTATTCAAGATTAAGAATGGTTAGTGAATATGGACCCCGTATTGAGAGACCACCCAAGAGAACCAAGAAAAGCGGTCTCTTACAACAGGTGGGCGTTTAAATCAGTATTAACCCAAAAGCTGCTAAATAAGCTAAATTATAGATTTTCAGCCAATAGCAGAAATCCATAGTTTACCATTTGAAATTTTGCTCGTCGGAGGAATCGCACCGTACCGGACAGTATAGATCTAAGATCAGGCTGCACGTTTCGTGCCGTCTGATCTTGATCTACATTGTCGGCAACGGCCACAAAGTTGCACATAGTCGCCTAAATGTTAAATCGTTGACAAAATTAGTGAAAATTTGGTTGTTTTTGTAGACAATACACTGCAGTTCAAGATCAGTCTGCCTTATTTTACGCCGCTTTTAAACATTATTGCAGACATATCCCGGCGACAGGTCATATATTCTTCTATTTCATGGATTCCATAAGTACTAGGCATCAGTTCTAAAGTATCTTACCTAAGGACACTCCCGCGAAAAGACCAGATTTAGACTGGTTACGGGGATGTCTATAGGGAAATCTACATTTCTTTTGTCAATTTTGTCAGAGTAATTTTTTGACACTGACAAGGTATTTTTGAAAAGCCAGCGCCTAGATCTATACGTATCACTCTTGCTATCGTAAAAAATTTAGATGGGTTTTTTGACTTACCAATCTGACTTTACACTTACGATGGGGAATTTGTCATTTTATTAGTCTGAAGTGATTTTTTGGGGGTGAAGCATTAGAAAAGATCTTGTTGTTGTTGTTGTTGTTGTTGTTTTTGTTGAAAAGCCGGTGTCTATATTTTTGTTGTTGTTGTAGGTGATGATGATGATGATGATGATGACGAAGACGCTGCTGCTGATAGTGAAAATGATGACGAAAAACAAGCGTCTACACGTATCCTTATGCTGATTTTAGACGCTTGCTTACAGTTACAGCATTAGGAATACGTGTAAACACGCTGGGTCCATGGTCTGTACCTAGTCATAGTGATACACCTAGATCCTACCTACGGGCATTCCCGACCTGAGACTCAATCTCCGACTGGTTGTACAGAGAGAGAGATAGAGAGAGAGTGAGACAGAGAGAGAGAGAGAGAGAGAGAGAGAGGAATCGAAGTTTATTTCTTCTTAGTTGTAAAGGAAAAGCGAAAATCGAAATTTATGTTCAAACTATCGTCATTTTTACTTTTATGGACCACTAACGTTTGATGTGCGGTGTCTTTCCGGTCTTCCCGGCTCCACGATTCCGAAGTTTAATTTGCATTGAAAGGCATTAACCGATCGAAAGTCGAAGTTCAACAGGCTCGAAGTGTTTGGGTAACACTTACCCCTTAGGGAGCTAGGCGCGACTCCGTGACCTTTTGCGGACAGTTTAGATCAAGATCAGACCGCACAGAACGTGCAGTCTGATCTTGGATCTACACTGTCCGCTAAGGAGATATAATTCCCAAAAGTATCACTTTGAAATAGCTGTATTTGGAGTTTTACTATCGAAATGAAAATTTCATTTTAGTTATTTAGCATGAAAAGGTTAAAAAGAATGATTGAGATTCGAAGTGTTTGGGCAACTCTCAGAAAGAACGATTGAGATTTCACTTACGTGTAAAGATGATGTATTTATGGCATGGTAATGAACAAACGGTTATATTCTAATATTTTTGAAGTATTAGTTTTAATATGCCAAAGCAAACATTGCACGCGGATTAACTTTGGAGAGATGACTTTATGGGTTTTTATACCTTCTTCATTTATGCTGATTTTTACTTTCCTTTCCATACAGGTGAGATTGAGATCAGACTACTCATAATGTGCAATATGATGTTGGTTTTAATATGCCAAAGCAAACATTGCACACGGACTAACTTTGTAGAGATATGACTTTATGGGTTTTTATACCTTCTTCATTTGTGCTGATCTTACTTTCCTTTCCATACAGGTAAGATAGAGATCAGACTACTTAAAATGTGAAATCTGATCTTGGGTTTTTTTTTTTTAATCTGATGACACTTTGTGAGACGTTCTGAACAAAAAAAAGAAGCCTTGAAATGTGACTAAGTCTCGTTAACCCTGATTCTGCTAAATAAATGAAGTGAAACTTTCAAGCCGATGATAAAATCCCAAATATTACTGTTTGAAAGGTAGTTTTTGGGGAATGTTATCTCCTCATCGGAAAGTGTAGATCCAAGATCAGACTGCACGTTCTGTGCAGTCTGATCTTGATCTACACTTTCCGCAAAAAGGTCAGTGAATCGCACTTAGCAGCCTAGAGGTTAATCACTGAATAAACCTTGTATACAGATTTCACATGTTTGCCACACGAAGGGTGAGAGAGATTTTAAATCACTCAACAAACAAGGAATACTTGGGAAATAAACATGTTGTCATAAAAAGTCTAAACATGTTGTCATAAAAACACATTTCCTCCTGGTGAGGTTTTTTTTTTTTTACTTTTTGTTGTTGTCTTACAACAGACCACTTCTTGCAAGTAAAAACTGGCAAAAGAAGAAATTGCTTGGAACAAGCAATTGCTCCTTTTTCCGCATTGTTTTCACATCTTTTCAAATTAAAAAATCTAATTTATTTGTACTTCTTAAAATATTGTTTGCAATGTAGTCTAGTGCAAATAATGAGTAAAGCTTAATTTGTTAAATGAGCAAGTTTTGATGTCAACCAAAGTGCAATAATTTTTTCTTGTTTTTCTTTTTCTTAATCTTTTAAGACTCTTTTTGGTCTACTTTTCGAGATGTCAACGTCACCACGAAACACGCACCTTTTGGGTACATGTAAATTGTTCTTATGCTTTCTTTCTGCCCTTACCGTACTGCTAACTCTTTTCAAAGTCATCAGCTGATCCATGACATGAAATAACATAACATTATGTGACATAACATGACAACATGCCTTTATAGCATGACATGACATAACATTTAACATGACGTTACATGATATAACATATTACTTCATTTAACTTTTCAGGCACATAGAGTTGTATTACATGAAAAATATTTCAAGAAAAAATATAACACCATTTAAAGATACGTTACAAGATCAATGTAGATCTATTCGTAGGTTACAGATTCGTAATCAATCCATTACTTCCTAAAACAAACTTGAAGTTGACTTTTGCAGCAACAATAGTATGATAATGAATTATTATTTTGGTGATATTTAGTAATAAATCGAACAATCACTTGATCGACTTGTTATAGTTGACTAACTGACTTTATGGCCTTCATTCTGATTTTTCACATAGAATATATTCTATTACTTCCCCAAACGATAAATTCTGGATTCTTCCAAATTGAAAGCATCCGCAGAAGACAACTTTGATATTGGTACATTGAACAGGAGTTTTCTGGTCTCCTAGAAACCATTGTGGAAAAAGGAGAAACTGCTTGTGACAAGCAATTTCTCCTTTTTCTAAAATGGTTTCATATGCTTTCTTACTTTGGGTCTTGAAACACGAGGCTGTTTGTAAAGGGTTAAAAGGTCAGAGGGCTGACCGATCGATTGATTCTTTGATTGATCTTAACATTGATATACCTTCAGCTTCTTATTGTAAGGCAGTCGTTGTATCTTTTATTGTGTTTCAATAGTTTATTACCAATGCACCAGGCTTGTTGCTACAACAAGTACTATTACGATGTATATACAATCAGCAATTTATTTTTGCAAGTATTATACTTGAGGCTTTGGGATATCGTGTGGAATCTCCTTTGGGAAGACAGCTTTGAGCCCTAACCTAGCACTGCTGAAACACAGGACACGGGATAAGGTAAGCTGAAGCGATGAATTGGCTGAAATGATGTTGAAAGCGGCGTAACACACTATACAATCAATCATTAGGAAATCATGGGTAAGGGTTTACCCATCAAAAGTGGTATTATCAAAGGTTGTATAAACAAGACTGTTATTACATTAAGCGGTAATACTAAAAGCGGTATATCCAAAATTGGCAGAGTATTTTCAAAAGAAGTATTACCAAAAGTGGCATCATTAAATACGGTATTACCAAAATAGGTATTATTTAAAGTGGAATTACCAAAAGTTGTATTTCTAAAAGCGGTAATACCAAAAGTGGTATATTCAAATTTGATACTACCAAAAGGTTAATTACCAACATTAGTATTAGTAAAATTGCTATCACTAAAAGCCATATTACAACGAGTCATGTGACCAAAAGTAGTTAACCAAGAGCTCAATATCCTAAACTAGTATTACCAAAAGGAGTATTACAAAATCAGAATTATCAAAAGTTGTATTGCCAGTAGCAGTATTACCAAAAGTGGTATTTCCAAAAGATGTATTGTCAAAAGTTGTAACAGCAAAAGTGGTCTATCCAAATTGGTAATACCATAAGAATAACTACGACAAGCGGTATTGAAAAAGGAGTTCTTAATAAAAGAGGTATTACCAAAAGCGGTATTCCCAAAGGTGGATTTACAAAAAAAAAAAACGATGTTTCAAGAGATATTGCTAAAACAAGTATTACTTCAATCGGTATTGCCAACATTTATTACTAAAAGTGGTATTGCTAAAAGAGGTATTACCAAAAGCGGTATCATCAAAATTGGTGTTACTAAATGTGGTAATACCCAAAGGCGGTAATCTGCGGTATTTTCAAATATTTCTAAGTGAAAATTACGCCCTTTCCAACAGTACTTCAGACGCAAAAAAGAGATAAAAGTAGGATGGGCTTCTTCAGTGCTGTGTCAAAAGACGCTCTCACCTGACAAGCGTAACCAGCGGAAACGCATGAGTAGGTGCACTGACCAACTTTAGATAACTTGATACTGTTAAAATGGTTTCAGAAATGAAACAAGGAAAAAAATGCTTAAAACAATGGGGGCATAATAAAATTCGAAATCAGAGATTTTTACGACATCTGGCATAAACAAAATTTAAGACCTACCCTGACCAAATAACTTGAATACATTGTCAAATTAGGGACATGTCTTCAAGTACCATTGCAAAACACTCAAGTCATAAATCTTTGGCATAAAAATGATCATAAACTGATTATGCGACTATAAACTAAATATTACTATGTTTACACAGACCTTAAGAGCGTGCTTGCCGTAAATGGACGGTAAACCCTTCCGGCACAAAAGCAGAATTTTAATCGCTCTAGCAGACAATACTGATCAAGATTAGTCTGTGCAGATCGTAAAGACTGATCTTTGATCTACATTGTCCACTACTATGCGAGATATCCTTGCACGAAGAGACTTAAAAGTTGCTATTCGGGATTTTTGTCTGGTAATATCTATTTGACTTATTTAGCATCTAAGAGTAATATGACGTAAAGGCATGTTTGTTTTTCTTCAGGGTTAATTACTAGGTCCACTACGATATCACAGGGAACGTCATGCCGTTGTTTGCGCATGTCATATTCGTCGAAGATTCGGCCTGCCTGATATGATGCATCACTAGATCCTGTACAAGACAAATCTTAATAGGCCGCAAATAAAGTAGCAATGAAGGAAATGGCTATAAACAATACATCTGTGGAAAAAAAAAGTAGACTGTTTTTCGCTCCAAATATCGTAAAAATTTAATTATTTCGAAAGGGAAAAATAGTTTTTACAAATACTCTTGTTTTACTGCACATCTTTGAATACAGTTTCTAAATATAGACTTTAGGGAAACCAGGATTTGTGCAGGGTTTTTCCACAGAATTATCAACAAGAAGTGTCTGGCCTTATACCGATGCTATTACCCAAGCCTTATAAATGGCCGGTGCATAGCTGACCATAGCTTAGTTTTACTTTTACTTTATTTTGAAATTCAAAGTAACGGTTGTCGTTTTGATAAGTAGTCCGGTTCTGTACCCAGAATGCCCAAATCAGATAGCTGTGTATTTGAAGAATGCCACCTAGCGGAAGATAATGAACGTTAAGCAAGTAAAACGAGATTATATCGTGTCCAGGAGATGCTGTTCCATTGAAAATGAAGGTTTCAGACACTTAATGAAATTTGTTCTCATTGAAAAATTACCTCATGGCAGCGAGTTCTTTTTTTTGAAGAAGGAAGAAGGAGACTTTTGTAAACGTTCTGTCTTCTCCGACAATGTTTTCTACCATTTGAAAAAAGTCCTTCCATTTGACCCATATGTAATTTATCGTCTGCAAAATTACGATTATTTGGGTCTTATTGCTAGATTGAAAATGTCTGTAATGTTTTATTGGGCGGTTTTACTCTTTATCCTAGTAAATAACTAAAATGAATTTTTCAATTCGATAGAAAAAACTTAAAGTGACAATAAAGGCCAAATGTAAACAATGAGGGTGTTTAAATGCATTTGAATTTATATCATACCATTCAAAAGTATGAAAATTATTATGAATATGGCGATCTGTCATTGTACGGTCGGTCCAAGTGTTAGTTGCTGACAGAGAAATTAATTTCAAAACTAGGTTAAAACCTGCAAGGTAGCTGTGCCTTTTGTTTATTTTTTGCCTGATTTTAAAATTCATTTTTTCTGCCAGCGACTAACTTATGGGCCGACCACACGATAACAGACTGTCATCTCCACAATATTTTCCATACTTTTAAATGGTATGATTTAAATTTAAATGTATTATGACACCTGCTTTGATATTTTGGCCTTTACTGGGCCTTTAAATATTGCTATTTCAAAGTTATGTTTTTGGGAATAATATCTTCTTATCGGACCGTGTAGATCAAAGATCAGACTGCACGTTCTGTGCAGTCTGATCTTTGATCTACACTGTCCGCAAAAG
The DNA here is from genome assembly GCA_946811185.2 of Hippopus hippopus. Classification (NCBI taxonomy): domain Eukaryota; kingdom Metazoa; phylum Mollusca; class Bivalvia; order Cardiida; family Cardiidae; genus Hippopus; species Hippopus hippopus. The sequence continues at coordinate 54,227,534 of OX328098.1, read as the reverse complement.
GTCAGTGAGTCGCCCTTAGCAGCCTAAAGGTTAAGGTTAGAGGTCACGCTCTCTGATAATAACAGCTCATTGATCCGTCATCATTTGGACAGATAAAAGGCGATAGAGGGTTTTGAAGCAACCCTGGTAAATATTTATTTTTGTAGACTCGACCAATGTTGAAAAAATATAATAACGAAGTAATTAAAAGGACAAAAGTTGGAATATTCATACAATAATACATAAGAAACATTGAAAGAGAAGAAAATAATGTGGCAATTGTGAACATTGTTCAGTTTTAACAATTCCGTCATTTTCTTCATTGCTGTCGACTGTTGTCATTTTATTTATACGTCTATATATACGAGTGTTTATGAAGGAAACGATTACACAACGATTGCCAGGTAACTGAGTTGTGCAGTGAAAGTATTTGAGACACCCAAACCCTTAACTTCTAAAGTGATGTACACTTTACCCATCTATACCTATTATTGAACTTGCTGTCGTTCTAATTTACAAACGCTGCCAAAGACAGGCGATTTATTTTTGGGCCTTTAATTTCATCTTTTCTTGCAGAATACCCCTTTTTTTCTGATGTTGTCTGTTACAGAGCAAATTCTCCAAATGCCGTGATGTTTCGACATCTATTCATGTATTACATTTTTACTAAATGATATAATTTTATTCTTGTCGAAATTTAAAAAAAAAAAAGTTACAATTTAATGCTAGTTAGTAGTATTTTCTCTTCTTTCCACGATGCTTAATGCAGCCTTCTTCCCGAAGGGTCGCTAAAAGTCGGGAACGTTTGGTTAAGGCGTAAAATTTAACTCATTTTGATTTATCAATATTTAACATGAAAGTGTAAAAAACGATTACCTTTAATCTATCTCAGGAGAAAGCGAGCCCATATCATTTTTTTTTTCAACCTTGTAGTAAACATCTTTCTTCAAACATTGTGGGCCAAGGAACAAATGCTTGTAACAAACAATTGATCCATGCTTTGTGAAAAGGGGGTTAAATGCATTAGCAAAATAGTATCGACCTAGGCATCCTGCGCAGTCCGCATTTCTGCCTTGTTTACTCAAAAATAGTGTGGGATTGACCCTTTATCAAAACAATTCTGAGTTTTAAAGACCCTTGTGGAAGAAGCTATTTGAAAACATTTTGGGAAGAAAAGGAGGAAATTCTGACAATCAGCATTATCTCCTTTTTCTACAATGTTTTCTACCCTCTAAAAGACAAATTTCATTATTTAAGGAACGTTCAGATTGTCGTCTGCAAATGTTTTAAATTCGGACAAGTCTACTTTTTTTTTTTTGGTCCTCAGGTAAAGCACTAACCCTTATGCTGCGCTTTTGTGGGTAGCCACACTCTCTGTTCGATCTATTTTTGTAATTCTTCTTATAACCTCTTTTTATTAGTAATTACAGGTAAACACTTTTTTCTTAAGTTCTGTTATTTCTATTGCTTCCTTATTGATATGTTTGTACACATGTGACACTATCAATAAATTTTGTTAAAAAACTTATACTTCGGCCCGTCAGCCGGAAAAGCTAAAGTGGTGAGTTACGCATGAGTCTTGTATGGGACGGGTTTCTTGAGGGTTCACGTTCGATTCCCTAGGTTGGCCAACTAAAAATTACTGATAGCAGTCCGGATGAGACGTTAAACCACGGTCCCGTGTGACGATGATATACACCGTGCACATTAAAGAACCAGGCGTAACTTAGGATGGGCTTCGTCCTGTATCTTGGGGCTGTCTCCTGTAACACAACTAACAGCCGTCTGGGGGCGTCGCCCAGTATGGACAAACCGGTGGCGACGATAAGCCTAGTCTAAATCAAGGGAGTTTATAGGTGACACATATTTTGATTTGATGACAAACTTTAGTTATACAGGAACTATAACCGCAGTAACTTATCTATGGCTTCTAATCCTCTTCACGTTTACTACATTTTTTTTGTCTTTCGTTTTTTACCCTTAAAGCTCAACAATAAAATTGAGAGTCAGTAAAAAAAGACTTAACATTTGCTATGTTAAGAATATTTCTTTTCGAAAATCGGACAGTGAAGATACAAGCTCAGACTGCACGTTCTGAGCAGTCTGATCTTAATAACACTGGCCGCATAAAGCAACCGGGGTTTTGAAACGCATGCTGGTAGTTTAACTCTTTCACTACTGAATAAATAATTTGCATTTTCTCAAAGGCTAAAAATACATTTCCTCGGCAAGATCAAGATAAAATTCTGTCATAATCTAAAATATAGCAGTGAACAGTGCAGATCAGACTCAGACTGCACGTTCTGTGCAGTCTGATCTTGATCTACATTGTCCACAAAAGCTTCTAGTGTCGTCTATGGTATAGAAAGAGTAAATAGTGCACAATCGACACTTTCTTAAGCCTCTATAATATTGTTTTTTGCGACCTTTTCAGGACAAAAGAAACACTTAATGCATTTTAAAATCATTCTCAAAGAGTCCCGAGTTTTTTTTACGACCCTAATAGGGAAGGCTTTCGAAAACATTGTGGGAAATTGAGAAAATGCTTGCTGCTGTGTTTGACTTGTCGTCTATTAATGCTTTTGCAAGTTTGTTGTCTGGTAAAATGTTTTGTTTTGTTTTTTAAACCTTCATGGCGATGCAATTTAAATGGGACAAAATTTCTAGCATTTACCATCCACTGCTCGTTTTTACTCATATCTATATATGAGGCCTTCATTCCCCACCAGTCGACAAAATTTTGTAAAAGACCTGTCATATTGGGCACCTCTCTTAAGCAAGCAACCTGTGTTAAGCTACCATATATGGAAGTCTCACTGTAGACAAGAATGTTCCTTATCTAAACAATCCCGTCTTTTAACAACCCTGAGAAAGGGTGCCTTTTGAAAACATTGTGGGAAAAAGAAGAAAATGCTGGTAACCAGCATTTTCTTTTTTTCCCACAATTTTTCTACCGTTCAAAGAAAAAAGTCAGCGATTTTGAAAACTTTTAATTTGTCGTCTGCAAATGCCTTAAATTTGGACGAGCTTAAAATTTTGGCGATTGGCAAGGAGTTAAAAAATCATCTGTTCACAGCAGTCGCATCATTTGGGTGATCCTTTACTGCTTGCTTAAAGACACATCTATACCCGTTTTCAGCCAGTTTTCAGCCAGTTTTTCACCCATTTCATCCCTCCCTATTATATGAAACTATAATAATTCCTGTATCTTTATGCCAAATGTTGCCACTGACGGCTGCAAGATAGCACAGATTACGACGGATAGTAAATGCGTTTCATGTTTTGGAGGCCCTCAAAGCAATCGCTGTTGTCGTTTCCGGTCTGAAAAGAGGAGAATTTCCTTGAGTTCTTCTATCCCTTACATCATATAATTATATAGGTAATTTATCTTTGTTTACACAGCTGAGCCATTCTACACATTTTCAAGTTTAAACAGCGTGTTTTTCTTTTCTTTTTAGATGTAAGGATGTATCTTTAGTTTACAGGCTGAACTGTACTTTTGAAAATAGTTTACAAAAATACAAACTTATATAACGAGCCTTTTGTTACAATGTTTGCTATTTCATGTATATGTCCCTGTAGTATATGTCTTTGGCCTTTAATCCTTATCGTACTAAAAAAGTTAAATTATACTTTCAAGGCGATAGTAAAAAACCCGAAAATTGCTAATTCAAACTAATTTTTTTGGCAAAAATATCTCCTTATCGGACAGTGTAGATCCAAGATCAGACTGCACGTTCTGTGCAGTCTGATCTTGATCTACACTGTCCGCAAAGGGTCAGTGAGCCACGCTGAGCAGCCTAACGCTTAATTTGTTTGCAATCGGCTTTCTTTTCTTCAAACGCATTCCAAATATACAGTGGCCAAAATATACCTATCGGTTAATGACTTGAATTTAAAAGAAACCGTTTTGTTAAAAGAAGTCAACGACCTTAGAGAAAGAATACTCTGTTTACTAACAGGCACACGGCGATGCCATTTTATCAAAATTAACACTGTGAAAGGAATTTTAATTTGTTGACATTTCTGCACTGTTTTGGGCACTGTTTCACTGGTCATGTTACGTGCATATTCTATAAACCACTAACCAAACAAAGCCGTGTTTAAACAAAATTTAATAGGAAAGGTTTTTCAAAACATTGAGGGAAAAGAAGGAAATGCCGATAACCAGCGTTTTCCCCTTTTTTCACAAATGTTTTCTACCCTTTCAAAGACAAATAAAATAACTGTAGCTATATTCGATTTGTAGTATGCACATGCATTCAATTTTGATCAGTCTAAAATATTAACACATAGTAAAGAGTAAACCTTGAAATAAAGACATTTGAAAACGTTGCGGTAAAAGGAGATATTTCCCGTTATGAGCAATTTCTTCTTTCATCACAATGTTTTTTTCCTCAGAAGATCTACTGAATGACGAAAAGAAGACGAAGACAGGAGTGAAGGATTTATGAGCAATTCCTTCTTTTCTCACAACGTTTTTTTTTTTCCTCGATAGATGTACTGAATGACGAAAAAGACGTCGGAAAGAGTAAAGGATTTAAAAGTAATCCCATTTAAGACGAACATCACCGTAAAAATGTTTCGTGTTGAAAGGTGTTAAGCTTAATTTATCATCAAACGATGATTTACAGCTAGGGATCATTTCCCATTTATAGAATTTTACTTTTAACTCTTCACCCGACGAAAATGTTTGAGATATTTTAGATAGAGTCAAAATTGAAAGCTGTTCCAGACGAAATATCATACCTGGCTCAAAGTTTTGGTATTTGTTATTTGAAAGGGTAGAAAACATTGTGGGAAAAGGAGAAAATGCTGGTTACCAGCATTTTCTCCTTTTCCCACAATGTTTTCAAAGGCGTTCTTTCTCGGGATTATTGAAACTCGGAATTGTATGGTGAAGGGTTAGGCCCTTGCAGCGCTGAACATAAGTTTTTTTGCTTTTGCGGGAAGTCTAGATCCAAGATCAGACAGCAAGTTCTGTGTAGTCTGATCTTTGATCTACTCTTTTCGCTATTTTGTTACACGTTCTGGCCAAAGCAATTTTGAAATTGCAATAGTTTGAGTGATTTTCCCCAGTTGAAAAAAAAAAGCTGATTTCATTGAATTCAGCGCTTAAAAAGTATACTGTATAAGATTTTACCATAACGATACTGTGTTTTTACGATCTATTCAAGAGGACTATTGAAAACATGGTGGGATAAGGAGAAAATGCTGGTACCCAGCATTTTCTCTTTTTTTTTTCCACAATGTTTTTTAAATCCTCCCAAGACAAATTCTGATCAATTTGTCCACAATTTACAATCTTCAATCGCTTTAAATATAGACACGTTTAAAACTGTATTATCTAGTTAAGAGTGAAAGATTGTATACAAGAAATGGTTGCTTTGTTGAAACATCGCGATTTGGATTTTGTTTGAAACTCTGTCATTTACCTTTGAAAGGAATATGTAAATTAGTTAAAAACACGTTTTACCCCGTCGAATATAACAGTCTGTACTTCGTCGAGATAATACAAGACAATATTTAAGCAAATGAAACGACAGTTTGGGTCGTAGTTTAGGACCCAAGTTGCTAACAGCGTTGATCTAAGATCAGAAAAAACAGTTTGGTCTTGATCTTATCCGTCCTCTAAATGTGTTTCTTTGCGGTAGATGGCGATTTAAAGGTAAAGTATTGCTAAATAAAATGTATTTCTTCCATTCAGGCTTTCTAATCATTATTGAAGAAATCAAATTCAAATCAGCTAACTGTTACCAGACGACAAAATGTTAGTCTTGTCTATATTCAAAGCATTTGCAGACGACAACACAGTTATGACCCTAGAATTCAAATTTGGTTTTGGAAGGGTAAAAAACATTGTATAAAAAGGAGAAAATGCTGGTTACCAGCATTTTCTCCTTTTCCCACAATGTTTTCAAAATTAATGTCTTCTTGTTAAGTATCGTTAAAACCCAGGATTGTATGGTAGAGAATTAACCTTTTGGCTTGCTAAGCGAAATTTCAGACGCTTTTGCGGACAGTACGAATCGAGATCAGATTGCACAGAACGTGCAGTCTGAACTTGGCAAATGGAGGCTAGAAATTGCAATATTGGCACCATTGCTATCTCGTATTTATTAGATGACAGAGTTTTAGACTTGACAACATTGAAAAATCTGGAGACGACAAATTAAACTGGTTTGAATGAAGGGATATATCCTTGAACGACGAAAAAACTTTGTGGGAAAAGGAGATAACGTTGGTTAGCATACTGGCAACCCACATTTTTTTCAAAAGTCCTTTTCATTAGGATCGTTAAAACATGGAATTATATGGTAAGGGTTTAATATCTTAAAAAGTATAAACGTTAAAATATAGCCAGAAAGAACATCAGCAAGGGATTAAGAAAAATTGTTTTAAAATGAAGCAGGTTTTTGACATCAAACAGAGGGAAACACTTCAGTATTGATGGCAAAAATAAAAATCAAATTTGAAGAAAAAAAAGATAGATTATAGCAAATAGAATATTTATGCCAAGTTCAGTCTTCTTTATCATTATTGACGAAATGAAATTTAGATCAGTCGAAATATAATTACAAGAACGTATATATATATATATATATATATAAAAAAAAAATCAGAAATTTTCAAATTAAAAAAAAAAAACATAGCAAATAATATGTTGTTGCAGTGACAGGTTTTCTGACCATGAATTGGGTAATCGAATTCAGATCAGTCAAAGTATAATTACTAAAATATTAGCAAGTGATTTTGAAAAATAATAATGGCAAAAATGAAAATCAAATTTGAAGAAAAAAAAGATAGATTATAGCAAATAGAATATTTATGCCAAGTTCAGTCTTCTTTATCATTAGTGACGAAATGAAATTTAGATCAGTCGAAATATAATTACAAGAACGTATATATATATATATAAAAAAAAAAGCAGAAATTTTCAAATTAAAAAAAAACATAGCAAATAATATGTTGTTGCAGTGACAGGTTTTCTGACCATGAATTGGGTAATCAAATTCAGATCAGTCAAAGTATAATTACTAAAATATTAGCAAGTGATTTTGAAAAATAACTTTGTTCATAAAATAAAATAGATTTGATTTTTTTTTTTCTTTCTCCGTTTTTTCTTCATCAAAAAGATTGGCAGATTTGAATTCGTGATAGAGAATAAGACGCATTCTTTCGGTTCAGGCTTTCTAACCATAACTGTAGAAATCAAATTCAGATCAGTTAAAGTCTAATTACAGGAGAATATTAGCTAAGGAAGAAAAAGATGTTTTGATGATATAAAGTAGTTTTTTTCATCAAATTAAATATTACATTAAAAGATTAAAAAGAGAATTTTCATTAAAAAACTTCTTTGCTCCACTTGAGCTTTCTGATCATGGTTCACAGTTCTTATTAGTCAGGTTATGATCCGAAGAAGATCAGCAAACGATAACAAAAAGTTTTTTCTTTTTTAATGAAATATTTTCTTTCAATAATATATTTTATATTTTACCCTTTCTGGAGCGATAAATTGATAAATGGATCCTTTCAAAGGGGGGGGGGGGATTTTACTAGCCAAATTGTTGCAACTTAAAAGTTGTTTGGGCCGTAAAATGTTACAAAGTAACGGACAGTGTATATCCAAGACCAGACTGCACGTTCTGCGCAGTATGAGTTTGATCTACACTGTCCGCAAAAGTTCATCAGTTCGCGCTTTGCAGCCTAAAGGTTAGCTTAGAAAAGTGGATTTATCACAAATTTCAAAAGAAAAAAAATACAGATGAGGTAAATATGTAGAAAGATTACGAATTTTCAGTTTTGAATTAATTTTGATATACAGTATTGAATGCATTAGTCACGCAACGTCGAAACTTGTCACTTTTTTGAAAAAAAATGTATAATAATATTCTGAATTGTAACACACGGCAAAATTTTAGACTTGTCCAAATTGAAAGCATTTACAGATGACAAATTAAATGTGACTCTAAAATGTGATGATGAGTTTAGTCTTGGCATCTGTACGTTCGTTACGGTAGAAAATGAAGAAAGAGAATAAAAGTATGATATTGAACCATTGCACATTTCATTTCATCATGGAAATATGATCGAGACACCAATTTACATTCATTTTGAAAGCAACAACGAAATCCTTAATATGAGTGGTGCTCCGGGAAAGAGGGCAGATGTAAATGCATCGTCGTAATGCATGATAACTAGCAAGTTTTTGCATAATATGGATCCTTTTCGGCTAAACACCGACCGAATCATGAGATAGAATGCTCCTTTGGCGAGCAGAGATTTTCCTAACAGCAAAAAGTTACGACCCACGTCAGCCTGCACAGACCGCGCAGGCTGACGTGAGTCGATACTTTTTGCATATGCATTAAACCACCTTTTTTACAGAGCATGATCCATTTCTTTTTTTTTTAGCTTCTGTAGTGATGATGGCACTACATTGTGCTTTAAGTGGAGCTTTTAAAGATATAGACGATATTTGTTTTTTACAGTGAAAGATCGAAATTTATCTCATCGAGTGAACATTATCGGTAATATTTTCACGAGTGGCGCAGCCACGAGTGAAAATATTTCCGATGATGTTCACGAGATGAAATAAATTTCGATCTTTCACCGAAAAAAAAAACCAAATATTCTATTTATTTCATGCCTTTAACCCTTTCTGGGGGGAACTTAATCAAAATCCAATACAGTTCTTTTCTGTTATTCCCTGTGGCGTACCCCCTCCGCATAGCAACGCATTACAATATTACGTCAAGCGCGAGAAATGTAAGATAAATTACGTCATAATTCCATCTGGCTGTGAGACACGCGCATTTTACCTAGGTAACTAGTGCGCGGGAACAACTGTTTCCACCTTCAATTGAAGAGTTAGAATATAAAAATCGGTATTTTCACTGGTCGTAACCATGAAATATCGAAAAATATTTCACCGATATTTCTCGATAACCTACCGGAAAGCATGAAATAAACATCTATACTCGTTTTCAGCCAGTTTTTTACCCATTTCATTTTAATTTTATCAAACTATAATCGTTCTTGTATCTTCATGCAAAATTTTGCCCCTGACGGTTGTAAGGTTGTATAGATTACGAAGGGTAGAAAATGAATTTCTTTTCCTTGGACCATCAAATGATGGCCATCATGAAGATGTTACTTTAACCCATTTCACTCCGAAAGAAAGTGTGTAAAATATGAATTCCGTTTTTTAAAGAGTCGCATTTGTTGATTGCCGTGCCCCACAGACAAACTAAGCCACTTACCCGTCATCTCCGATTAGGACAATTCATGTATAATGCGCTTACCGGACATTTCTCGAAAAGGGCAGTTCATGTATAACGCTCTTACTCGACATCCTCGATAAGAGCAATTCATGTACAATGCTCTTACCCTACTTCTTTGATACGGACAATTACAATTCAGATATAATGCGCTTACCGGACATCCTGATCAGAGCAATTAATGTATAATGCGCTTACCGGACATTCTTGATAAGGGCAATTCATGTATAGTGCTCTTACTCGAAATCCTCCACAAGGGCAATTCATGTATATTGCGCTTACCGGACATCCTCAATTACAGCAATTCATGTATAATGCGCTTACAAGACATCCTCAAGCAGAGCAATTTATGTATAATGCTCTTATCCGACATCCTGGATAAGGGGAATTCAAGTACTCGTATAATGCTTTTAACCGACATCATCGATAAGGGCAATTCATATATATGCACGACATCCTCGGTAAGGGCAATTCATGTATAACGTTCGTGTCTTACTCCACTATAAAGGCCATCCATGTAAAATGCTCTTCTCGGACATCAATGATAAGGGAAATTCATGTAGAATGTTCTTACTCGATTTTCTACGTTAAGAACCGTTGATGTATTGTGCACTTACCCGACAACCTCGATAAGGCAATGCACGGACTATGCGTTTACCCAACCCGTTCAATAGGGACAACACATGTAAAATTCACTTCTACCACATCTTCGATGAAGGTACTTCTTGTATAATGCACTAATATGACAATCTTAAAATAAGGGCAATTCATGTATAATGCGCTTATGTGACATCCTTGATAAGGACAGTTCATGTAAAATGCTTTTACCCAACACCTTTGATAAGCGCAATTCATTATGTGATGTACTTAAAATTTTACCGAACAACAAAACTTTAGACCAGTCCAACGTGAAAGAATTTGCAGTCGGTAAATCAGATGTATCTTAAATAGTTGGATTTGTCTTCGAATAAATGGAAAATGTTGTGGCTTTTGCTGGCAGATAAATGAATTGTAAAACTCGAGTTAAACTGTCAAGTTTTGTTGTATTCGTCAGGTTTGTTTACCTGACAGCTGCTGGAACTGAAAAGTCGGTATTAAAGCATATTAACAGACTCATGACAACATCAACGCTTTTTTAAGAGTGTTACATAAATTTGTCTGCATTTTGACTCGTGAACCGTTTCCTTTTGGCCGCTTTTGGGCCTTAAGCAAAGTTCTCCATTTATAATTAGTCTGTATGAACCTTTTATTTCGTTTAAAGTTGTACAAGCCAAACTTTCTCACAATGTGTGCGACAGTGTAGATCTAAGATCCGAGATCAAAACTCATTTTCTTTACAATCCAACCTTCATATTTACAGTCCAGTAAAGCAAATAAAATTGAGTCATGCTCTGCGAAAATGGAGCTAAATGCATTTCCTTGAGGTATGATACCATAGTAAGTCATCATATAATTTTGGATCCATAAAAATCCATTTTATGTAACGGCTGACTGAATCATAAGGTACACTGGTTCTTTTGCGTGCAGAAAATTGATCTGTAGCAAAAAGTAGCGACCTAGGTCAGCCTGCGCAGTCCGCGCAGGCTGACTTAGGTCGATACTTTTTGTAGATGCATTAAGCGCCCTTTTTCACATAGTATGGCTCATTTATTTCTCGCAGTCAATGAGGTGGCATACCTGTATGCCTGACACAGACTGTAAATATTTAACTTTCTCCTATTAACGCATTTCATCTTAGGAATGACGTATATATTCATGCTGCAAAAACCACGTTTGAAGACCTCATTACAAAAAAAGAAATTACTCGTAGCGAGCAATTTTTCTTTTGCCACAATGGTTTCAAACCAATCTATGAATCAACCATCACTTCATTTTGATTATCTTTTTTTTTTTATGATTTTCTAGTCATGTGCTTCAGATCTGTTTTGGGAAGAAAGCGTTAACGTCAAATAAATAACGTAAGCATATTTACCTGTCTTTAGAGTGGCAAATAACTTGGACTTCTTTCGTAGCCATGGCAACAAGCTCTGTATCTCGAACTCTTGACGTAATTCCGGTTTCTTAGAAATAACACTAAGCACGCGGTCATATGTGTTCGCCATATTGTTCAACAATACTGTCACGTGACCTTATTTATGGTAATGTTTATTTTTTTCCTGATTTGGATATCAGTCTTCTATGAATCTTCCATTATAAACGAACGACCTTGACCGCCTTTAGAAACGACCTTGCATCCTCGTTTGACTTATAAGATGGCTTCTGGCTGTCTGTTCACTTTTTTCTGAAATTATAAAGATTTGTTTTAAGGATAAAGAATAATGTGTGAACTGATCCGGAATTGAGGACCTTCATCTTTCCCGGGAAAAATGCACTTGTGAGCCATGCTCTGGCAAAAGGGGGCTTGAAGCATCTTCGTGATGCAGGATATCAATCAAGTCATCACATAATAATAGATCCATAAACTCTCTCTTTCTAACTCTCTCTCTGACTATCTGACTCTGACTCTCTGACTCTCTCTCTTTGACTCTCTCTCTCTCTCTGACTCCCTCTCTCTCTCTCTCTCTCCCTCTCTCTCTCGCTAAATAAGTAGATTTTAGGTTCATGGAGTTTAATCCTGTTTATGTCCAGACTTTCGTAATACTAATCACAAAGACAAACGTGCAACTCTGCAAATTTGACTTAGCTGTTTACCTCCGCATGTCACCCTTTTTACTCGTCGAAGATGTGTTAAAAATTTACTAAACAAAGTTCTATAAAACAAGCTCTAATAGGTCATAGCGCCCATTGCCTTAAACCTGCAGTTGCCTTCATGGACAGTGTAGATTAAAATCAGACTTCACCGACAGGACGGTCTCATCTTAGACCAGTTAACCCTTATCCTGCTGTATAACTTATATGAAATTTTCAAGTCGGTAGTAAAAACCCAAATGTTGGTATTTCAAAGGTATTTTTGGAAGACAATACTAATCTTTCTCGGACAGTGTAGATCCAAGATCAGACTGCACGTTCTGTGCAGTCTGATCTTGATCTACACTGTCCGCAAAAGGTCAGTGAGTCGCGCTCAGCAGCCAAAGAGTTAATATATGTTGAAAGATTCAAGTCTTCTATACTGACTATTATTACCACTTGATGTATGTGGCATTTCGGAGGGTTAGACTTTAGATAACTGCTTGCGATATCGCGTTGCTCTTTGCGTATGGTGTAGATCAAGATCAGACAGCACAGAATGTGTAGTCTGATTTTTGATCTATAATCTACACCGACAGATATTTTGTTAGCCACTCTATTTTGTCTACTACTTTTTCCATGTTGTACTCAAAAGGATATTGCTTTTATTTTTCGGTGTCTATACACCAAACAAAAATTTTCAAATTTTCAGCTTGCAACTAATAGCATAAGTCTACCACTTGGGTTTTGTTTTTACCTTATTTCTACACGAATTCATCTTGATAAATCTAGAAAAGGGATGTAGATAAGGTAAGGTTTGTTTAATAAATATTTAAAAGCCGCGTTATGTTTGTTTTTGTATTAATTGCTCAGCAAACAAAGTCGGATGTTTTTTTTTTTATGAATGCTCAAGATGTAAACTGTAAGGACGGAAAACACTCAATATGGCTAATAACTGGCTGCTTTTCCATTCAAAAGAAGTCAAAACTGTGTTCATTGGAGAAAGACTTGGAGAGGAATAAATCCTGTTGCAATGGCTTTCGCTAGTCCAAGCAAGAAGCCTTGACTGAGCCCATCTTTGAATTAACAACTTTAAATGTACCTATTATGCGCGTTACCTCCAACCATAGGCCTCTGAAACTCCATTGGTCTATCAAGCGGTAACGAAATTTTCATTTTCGGACACTGTTACTATAAATAGCACATTGGGGATTCCCTCTGTATCGTATATAGTAAAACAACTTGTCTTACTATATACGATATAGAGGGAGTCACCAATGTGCTACTTATAGAAACAGTGTTGATGAAAACTTGAATATATATTCCATGATATACAGGCGATGCACCAATGTGGTATAAGTGTTTGATGATTGACCAAGGTCAATTTTAGTGTTCCGTGATAGACCAATAGAGCTTCAAAGGTCTGTGCCCCAACTTACTCGAATTTCACTAGAAAACAAACCCTTTTGATAATGAAAAACAGCCATGCTCTGTGAAAAGAGAAGCTTAATGGACGAGCAAAAAGTATCGATTCATGTCAGCCTGCGCAGTTCGCGCAGGCTGACATGAATCGAAACTTTTTGCTACTTGAAAATTTTCTACATGTCCAAGGGTCGTGCTACCTCATTAGCAATCGGTTTTAGACAAAATGAATTTATTGAATCCACGATTAAAATGACTTTTTTGGTAGAATGTACGACGGAGATGCGTTAAACCCCCGTTTACGAGAGCATGGATCGGATATACATTTACGCCGCACATTCATGTGTAGCATATTGATTGACTGAATTGGAGTTTAACGCCGTTTTAACAGCTTAGGTAATATTACGGTGATCAGTGCACCTACGCATGCGTCTCTTGGCTTTCTCACACCAGTACTGACAAAACTTTCTTTCCAAGTCACTGACTACTTTCTAACATGCATCAGAAGTCAGAGGCAAAAAAATCTCCGGTAGGAAGGTTTGCCTCAACCGGGTATCAAACTCACAACCATCAGGTCGAGAGTCCGAGCTACCTGGGCGGGCGTGTAATAGATATTATTGTTAGCGGGAAACAGTGGGGGATTATTGTTAAATTGAGAGAAACGAGAAGGAGAGAGAGATAGATAGATATATACATGTAGATAGATAGAGAGAGGGAGGGAGGGAGGGAGAGAGAGAAAGAGAGAGAGAGAGAGAGAGAGAGAGAGAGAGAGGGAGGGAGGGAGAGAGGCAGATATTTAGACAGACAGACAGACAGACAGATGGACACATGGACACAAAAAAAACACACAGACACACAGAAAGACACGCATACACACAGCAGACGAGGGCAGACAGACACACAGACAGACGCAGAAAGACAGACACACCTACAGACGCAGAAAGACAGACACGCAGACAGACGCAGACAGACACACAGACACACAGACAGACGTAGACAGACAGACACACAGACAGGTAGACACACAGACAGACGCAGACAGACACACGGACAGACGCAGACAGACAGACACACAGACAAGCGCAGACAGACAGACACCCAGACACACACACAGACACACCCACACACACACAGACACACAGACACAAACAAGAAGCTAAAAAGATGAAATGACTTTAAGTATAGGGTCTCGCTCACGGTATGTTCCATTCTGTTCTGTTTAAAGCAAGTCTTTGTCGATAAATACATTATCCAAAGTTCTACATTAGAGCAAAATGGCCAGAGGGTCGATATTTACCTTGGATATTTGTCTCTAATTTAAAGGTGATAAAAGGTTTTGATCCTTTACGAAACATCCCCGAGGGAGGAGGGCTTTTTGAAAACATTGTGGGAAAAGGAGAAAATGCTGGTAACCAGCATTTTCTCCTTTTCCCACAACGTTTTCAACCATATCAAAGTTAAATACTATTATTAGAGCCACATCTAGATTCTCGTCTGATAATACTTTCGCTTTGGGCAGGCCTAAAATTTTGTTGTCCGTGTAAAGAGTTAACAAGTAATAAATGAGTCTCTTAAACACTCCACTGTCGCTGACCAAACACTGACCGTTGTTCCATGTTTGATAGATGACAAAATATTGTATACAATAATATAGAACAGAACAGAACAGAACAGAACAGAATCTTTATAAAGAAGTGTTCACAAATACACGTTTAGCCAAGTGGCTCAGTTGGTATTGTATATGGCTTGAAACCAGACGGTCGATGGCTCGAATCCCCAACTCGGCCAGTTTCTTACCAAGGATTTATGATAGTCATGGCGACAGGACTCATTCCTCCCTCGCTGCTGATCGTTGATTCGGAAAAGAAGGTAGTGGCTTGGGAAGAATATTGTGCAAAGTACTGGTAAAAGAAACTCCAGGAAAGCATGCGTAGGTGCATTGGCCGCAAATTAATAGAAGTAACGTTGAAAACGGCGTTGAGCAATTACAGACAAGAAAGAAAGTCATAAATACATTGTTTGTTACGAAGAAAACTGAAAAAGGAAATATTTCTCATTACTTCCTGAAGCAAATTAGTTTTACCGCTGAAATCTTTGTAAACATTAAAGTATAAAATGGATGACCAAGGCCCCTTAGGAACATTTGGTTTTTGGTTGAAACAAGTTCTCCTTTTCTGAAATGCTTTCAAAATCCGTCTTCTCCAGGCTCTTCAAAAGGTGGTTTGGTAAACAAAGTTTAAAGGGAGCTTGTTCAAATTTTTATAATCTCACCGAACTTCAAAATGATTTATCACAGAATTAAGTTAGCCGATAGCGGGCAAACTATCTGCAAAGAAGAAAAACAAAACTAAAAAAAAAAGTGGTATTTCCTTAATTGGTTACGTAGCCTCTAAATGTACTTTTACAATTTGTACGAAAGTTTCGAAAACACCTCTAGAAATTTCACATGATCGATAACACGCGTCGATTATAAAAATTCGTATTCAAATCAGTTTATCATGTCATATCTGATGTGGCAAATATAGAAGGAATTACCTTTTGCAAAATGATCATCCCGTAATTGAAACGCCAAAAATTACAATTTTTACTGAAATTAAAAAACCCTACATACATAATTTGATTTCCAAGAAAACTATAACTTACTGTACTTATCTAATTTATGCCCCAAACTCTACTTTTCAATCACGGACCGGATATTCCGACTCCAAAATTATAAACGAAATTAAATATTGCATTGTACGGCCAGTATGCTTACACTTTTCGCGAACAAATCGCAGATGTTGACATTTCCAAAAATAGATACTAGCAGTAAACATACGTTGGAGTTGCAAAATACTAATTTCGCTTTTTATGATTTTACTAGATGAAAAAAATTCGGGTTCCTTCAGGGACCAGTGGTTTTCGTCGCAATCTTGAAACTGAATTGATCTTAAAAACAATGCAACACAATGTTCAAACAGATAAGACATAAAGCGTCAGCGCAGTGTGGTTTCTGAATACAATCTACAAGTGATAAATATCGAATATATTAATCTGCAGAGCAGAGTAAATCCTCGTGCAATGCCAAATATATGTACATGTATCATCGATTACGATACTAGTGTTAAATGGAAAAAAAAGAAGAAGAAAGAAAGAAAGGAGGAAACTCTTATATGTACTGTTAGTGGCCTTAAGTATTCCATCGAAATTCTCATTCCCATTGACTTACATGCATTTTTCACTGTATGAGAAAATTCTGGTTGTGCTATAATAATGAAAACTATACTGGTAGAAAGCGAGGTTACTGGAGCTATTAACTCTTAGGCTTCTAAGCGCGACTCACTGACCTTTTGCGGACAGTGTAGATCAAGATCAGACTGCACAGAACGTGCAGTCTGATCTTTGATCAACACTGTCCGACAAGAAGATATTTTTCACCAAAACGAATAAGTTTGAAATAGAACGATTCTGGTTTTTACAACCGGCTTGAAAGTTTCTTATTAAGCAGTATACGGCTTAACACTAATCTGCATTTATTGTTACACGCCTGGCATCAAAGTTGTAGCTTTCTTAAACCTAGCAGTGTTATGATTCTGTCAAATTTTCCTGACTTCATCATTGACCTTAAAGTAAATACTTTCTTTTTGTGTCGAAAATATTGGTCACTTTTAAACAGCTACATTTTTATCATATCATACCTCACTTTTACAAATATATGTTTGAATGTCAAATTTACTTTTCTCCATTTTCATATAACGACAACGATAGCTTATCATTTGAATCACAATGATTTAAAGAGTAAACTACGAAATAAATGTAAGTCAATGGGATTTCGAAATTTGACGAAATATACATGGCCACTAACTGTACCTAAAAACATAAAGGGTACTCTCTTATTGATTTCTAGACAGTAGTGTAGCAAAGGTTTGGGTAGCTGATCTGAAAGAGAATAAATCATCCACATTATCCGAATTTCTATCAAGATTGGATAACGATAATTCCGCGTCTAGTCTAGGGATTAATGCATTTTATTGACAAAGCTCTGCCCACTCATTTCCAATTACAAAGAGGCAACTGTAATTGATTGCTTCGATGGATTCTTGTATTATGGCAAAGGTTTCTATCTTTAATTTTAATCCTAAGCTAAATAAGTCAAACGAAACTTTCAAGCCGATACTAAAAACCCAATGTTGCTATTTTAAAGTTGTTTTGTGGGAAAACAATCTCCTTATCGGACAGTGTAGGTCCAAGATCAGACTGCACGTTTTGTGCAGTCTGGTCTTGATCTACACCAGTCGCAACAGGTGTTGAATGGCGTTTAGCAGCTTAATGACAAATCCCTCAGTCTGTCGTCACAGCTATGAGCAACGTTAACTCATGTCTGTCTGTCTTGGATTTCACAAGTGTTCTGCATTGCCTTGACATACCAATGTATAACCAATGATTCAAGTGGGGATCGAATCAGCATTTACCTAATTACAAAATCAAAATGAGCTAATTAAAAAGCCAGAGTGACCTTATTACAAAACCAGGATTACCTGATAACAACACCAGAGTTAAACGATAACCAAACCAGGTTTACCCGATAACAAATACTGGGTTACCTCATAAGAGGACCAGGATTAGCTGATTACAAGTCTACTGTCACGGTATATTAAACCAGGGTAGGATTTACAAAAAAGGATTGCCTGATTACAAAACTACGGTTACCTAATTATAAATTCAGGATTATCTGATGAGAATTCAAGGAATACCTGATTACAAATCGAGAATTACCTTATTGCAGATCAGGATTATCTGATAATCATTCCAGACTTACCTGATAACAGAATCTGATTACCCCTTAACGAATTCAGAACTGTCTGACTGCATAAACGGGATAATCCTTTAACAAAAGCCAGAATTACCTTGTTACAAATCCAGGGTTATCGGATTACAACACCAGGAATACCGTATACAGAACCATTGCACTTTCGACTGGGCAACATTGGACCATCTATATATCAAGATATAAAACGCCATTTTATGGACAGTACTAACGATTACTGATTCTATTTGGAGTATGTTTTAAAACGGTTTCAGTAAAACTTTTATTATGCTCAGGTGGTATCTCACAGATTAATGTGTTTACCTGAGCTGAAAGCAGTGACTGAACAGACAAAAAAAAAAACCTTCCAGTGTATCTACCCTTTTTGAAACAATTTCCATTATTTGTGTCATATCTATCACTTAGGCTGGTAAGCGCGACTAAACGACCTTTCGCAGAGAGTGTAGATAAAAATCTTGCTGCACAAAATGTGCAGTCTGATCTTAAGTTACACTGTCCGATATCGAGATACCCCCCTCCTAAATAATATGAGCCATGGTCTGTGAAAAGGGGGCTTAATGCATATGCGAAAAGTATCGACCCAGGTCAGCCTGCGCAGTCCGCGCAGGCTGATCTGGGCCGAAACTTTTCGCCATTGGCCAATTTTCTGTATGTCCAAGGACCAGTCTACCTAATGATTCAGTCGTTTATTTAAAAAAGTGGCTATAATGGATCCATAATTATGTGATGACTTGCTCGGTATCATGTATCACGGAGATGCATTAAGCCCCCTTCTGCCAGAGCACAGCTCATATTAATATATTAATAATCTTTGAAATGGCAATATTTTGACTTTTACCATCGGCTTGAAAGTTTCATTTCACTTATTTTGCAGGTTAAGTGTTAAGTTGTCCTCAGTTAGAGCTTTCAGTTCAGAGATCTGTAAAATGTGTTTGGTAGACAAGGAGTTAAAGTTTTCTCTTAAGAAGATTACCTGTAGCAAAATGGTCTCACTCCAAAAATTTAATAAAGAGTAACAATAACGTTATATAGCTGCCACGTTATATAGCTGTCAAATCGCCACGCTTGCTATAGCGTATTTCGGCTTTCTTTACGTCTCCGAGAAACCATAAACGGAACAGTCACGCCACACAGTCTTCTATACAGAATTCTTCGCGGGACAAACCTGTGCGATTATGAAACATGGAAAACATAAAATGTCACCGCGGTTCAATCGATGATTCATCGATGAAATAATCCATAATCTTTTAACCCGAGTACAAGTCACGTGACCAAGCGACAAGTACTTCCTATTTCAACATCATTCGAGCCATGATTTCGATCCATGAACAAACAATGGTCCGGTATTAATGCTTCAATGAGAACCGATGGCAAACAAATTAATATAGCAGTGGCATGGCCAAAGCAGAGATATTCAACTTTCTCACGTATTTTATTGGAATCCAATTGGTTTCATTGCCTTTTGAAGTCTGTCCAAATCGACACTTGTATCAAAGATGAGTGGCGTTTAACCCTTTACCAGATAACGAAATTTTAGTTGATTGATTGATTGCATGGTGTTTAACGCCTTTTTCAACATAGCGGCGGCCAGTGCACCTATCCATGCTTTCCTGGAGTCTCTTTTACGAGCCACTGGCTGCTTTCCCACATAATCATTGTCGAAACAATGGTCAGCGGTGGGAGAGGAATGAATCCTGTCGCAGTTACTATCATCAGTCCTCGGAAAGAAATTGGCCGAGCCAAGGGTCGTAGCCAGGGATCAAACCCTGGACCCCGTGTTCTCAAGTCCTGCACACTACCGACTGAGCTACCGGGGCTCGGCACGAAATTTTAGGTACGTCCAATTTGAGAGCATTTGCAGACGACAAATTTAATATGGCTCAACATTTATCTTTGTAAGAATAAAAAAACAAAGTGGGAAGAGGAGAAAATCCTACAAAATCCTTCAGTATTAGGGGATCGTTAAAACATGGGATTGTGTCTAAAGGATTACAGCTTGTCTTGAAGGAAAATGAAAAATGACTAATATTCGGTCAGTGGTAAGAGACTCAGTTATTGCAGTTTTAAGTATAGTTTGACCGAGCCAAATATTTCACAAAGGTACAGAATATTTGAGATTTACATTTTATACAGCCTGATCGTGATCAGTGCTGTGTGCAAAAGCAACATAAGTCCTAGGCCCAAGTTATCAATCGTTCTAAAAAAGGATTCTCAGTCTAATGCTAAAGAACTTTCTAAATTTCTAAGTGACTCAATTTATGATTAGCTGAACTATTCGAGCTATGCTCTGTGAAAAACGGGTTTATGTATCTGCAAAAAGTATCGACTCATGTCAGCCTGCGCAATCCGCGCAGGCTAACCTGTGTCGAACCTTTTGCTTCTGGTAAAATTTCTGCATGTCCAAGGACCATTCTACCTAATAATTCAGCTGGTTATAAGAGAAAATGGATTTTATGAATCCATAGTTTTGTGATGACTTGCGCGGTATAATGCATCACTCTCTTTTGTCAGAGCATGGTTCATTTGTTTTAGCCAATCGGAAATTGTTTCTCTTACACAGATTTGTTTACAATTCACCACCATTGGGCCTTTAGCCCTTGAACTGCTGTATAAATTGGTAGAAAAATTCCAGCCAATAGGAAAAAAAGCAAAATTCTGGTATTTCACTGTCTTTTCCCAGGAAAAGCCAGAAACTGTTTAGTTTAGCACTAAACGATAAAAAAGATTTCAGGTTTTAGAGGATAGTTTTTCAGCCGTCGATAGAGGCGGATTTCTTTTTTTTCGACGAAGGTGAATGTGCTTGCTTTTGACCTACTTTTGGTACGGTAACAAATGAATAAATAGAAATTTGTGATTGGTAAAAAATGTACACATGTTTATTTTAAGGGCTCCTGCCTATTTGAGAACAAACTTAAGCCATCTATCTGGTTTTAAGGATATTTTTTGTTTTATATTTGGCACCGAAAGAGTTTGTCAAATACAGTGCTGACCAGACAAATGTATGTATAAACCGGAATACCCGAAATGCATCGGATAGGCAGCGTCAACGACCACCTCTCAGATACTGCTCTAGTGCTACAACGGGTAAGGATATAAAAGTTTAATTTCCTTATGTAGTCCAAAACCTTTATTTACGTAGAACTCTAATGAAAGTCGATATTCATATATAGAAACCAATTCCGAAACCAATTTAGTCACGCAGTGTGCAGTCTGATCCCGATCCCATACTATATACAAAAACAACTAATTTTGCACTCAGAATTCCAAGGATTGAATAGTTTAATTTCCTTATTTCGTCAAATAGATCTATATTCATAGAGTTTTTACCCTTAAGCAGCTAAGTGCGACTCACTGACCTTTTGCAGACAGTGTAGATCAAGATCAGACTGCACAGAACGTGCAGTCTGATCTTGGATCTACTCTGTCTGAGAAGGAGATATTGATTCCAAAAACATATTTCTTGAAACGGCAATATCAGGGTTTTAACTATCGAACTGAAGATTTCATTTTAGTTATTTAGCTGTATAAGGGTTAAATGAAAAGCAGATAGCTTTACACAGAAAGTTTATTAGAAACCAATTGCAAAAGCATCTCAGTCACGCAGTATGTGGTGCTATGTGTTGTTTCGGGACAAAAAGGCGACGTTATCTGTATTCAGTACCCAGAAATAGTTCATTAAATGCAGGAACTCCGTCAGAAATGTAGTAAAGATGAAGCCCAATTTTAGGACAATTATTATTATTATCATCAATATTATCATTATTATTATTATAATCATCGTAATCTTTTTTTTTTTTTTCGCAGTTTTCCCTGTTGCAAAATCAAATTTCAAGCCCAATGCAAAGTTTTTTTTTTTTCGTCCTTAAAGACTATGAATATCAATATCAAAATGCATTTTGTGGACAGCCTAGATCAAGATCAGACTGAATAGATGTGTCGCCTGTTCTATGATCTGCACTCTATATTTTCTACAATATTCTGGCAAAAAAAAAAAAAACGCTATTAAGGATAGGGTACCCTAATGAGAGACAAGTAACATCTCCTTTCATTGCCAAAAAACGTACGGATTCGGCTAAGACTCGGGTTATTCGTAATCGATCGGCCCATAGACGCTGGTCCCCGCCTCGATTACGCATTACCCGAGTCTGAGCCGAATCCGTGCGATTTTGGCGATGAAAGGCAATGTTACACGAATGTTACATGAATCCTATTAGGGTGCCCTATCCTTAAATTTGATCGTCCTGTTTCCTCAATGAGAAAGTGTGCTTCATTTTTGAGCGGGTTAACGGTGAATGTTAAAGTCCTGGCTTCCTGGTTTCTGCCTGGTTACGTCCCTTGAAATTTTGATTCCCCATTGACTTATATGCATTTCTAATTTCACTTTTAACTCTATTAAGAATTAAATTATGAAGCTGTTGTTATCAAACTTACATGAAAATAAAGCAAAATGAAGATGATATTGAATATATTTACATATTCGTATGTATGTTTGTTTTCTTTGAGCGAGAAAGTAACCTTCAGGCTGCTAAGCGCGACTCACTGACCTTTTGCGGACAGTGCAGATTAAGATCAGACTGCACAGGATGTGCAGTCTGATCTTTTATCTGCACTGTCCGGAAAGGACTTAGATTCCCCCAAAAAGATTACCCTTTAAATAGCAAAATTTTGGTTTCAACCATCGGCTTAAAAGTTTCATTTCACTTATTTAACAGGAGAAGGGCAAATACTGGTAGAGGCAATTTCTTTGTTTGACACAAACATTTTCACACGTTTTAAGGTAGTACACCCCTAATGGAAAACAGCTATTTCCTCTATGATATTGTCCTACAAAATTTGCTATGATTAAAAATGAGTATTATTGTACTACTTTAACCGAGCTAATTTTTCCTTTTTTTTCCCCCTTTCTCAGAATTATCATTTATAAATCTAAAACCACTATATTCTCATTACAAAGGGAGATAATGATTACCTCCCTTTTCAGGAAACTAACAAAAGTATCAACAAATAATTTCAAGATAGACATCAAAGGAATTTCTGGTCGGTTAAAAATGTGCAAAAGTATTATATCAGTATAAATCCTTATTTATCAACTAACAAGAAATTTTATTCCATTTTGTACTAGAAGCGTTTGGGGTCTACTACCTTAACATAATTATGCAACCTAAAAATGCATGTTGATTTTCAACAATATAGAACTGTTTTCAAATTCATCTGCAACAAAATAGTCCAGGGAAATAATGAGTTGAACATTGTTTAGAACGGTACTTGAGATGGAAAAGCACAAGTTCTAAAACACAATTGTTTGAATAAAAGCTCATTTTTTTTTAATGCGAGTTATTCAATAATCCTCGATGACAATAAAAAGTGTCAGATGACAACTGCTGTTGAATACTACTATTTCGCTTTCACTATTTCTCGATCTTTTTTCGAGATATTTAACTACATGTTTATTCTGGTCATAATTGAAAATAGACGAAGGTGTAGATCTAAAATAATATCTGCACGTTTTGCGCAGTCTGACCTTGATTCTACGCTGTCCGCAACAGTAATCTAAGTCGCTATTGTTAGTAAAAGATTAAATCTATCTGCAACCCCTGCTTTTGCGAACAGTAAAAATTCAGATCAGATTGCACAAAACGCGCAGTCTTATTTCGGGTTAAAACTCTCCGGTATATCGTTCGAATATTTTGACCTCCAAAGTCTTGAATTTTAGAAACATTGTTTTCTTTTTGTCAGACAAAAAATCCTTTGATTTTTTTTTTGCGATCTAATGATTCTGGCTTTAGATGAAATGGAAAAACTTTTTAGCGCTAAGCGAAACAGACGTTTTAAATATGTAAAGTAAACACAAACTATTCCAATTTTAGGCTTTTCTTACCAGGTATATTTCACAAAGTGTCGATCAGTGTAGATCCGTTCTCTGGGGTCCGAACTTGATTTTTGCGCTGTTTACAGAAAGGCAAACAGTATAGAGTATAGGTTGGACACCCTTTATTTTTAAAGATCAATATTTCATTTCCCGATAGTAGGCCAATTAGGTTGACATAAACATTTCCTGGAAACAAACAGAAGATTCAAAGGACCACTTAACCGTTTTCTCCACAATCACAAGTTTTAACGACCTTGCGATAGAAACCATTTGAAAACATTGTGGAAAAAGGAGAAAATGCTGGTTACCAGCATTTTCTCCTTTTCTCTCAATGTTTTCTACCCTATCGCAGACAAATTCCCTCATTTTCGTCACATTTAATTTGACGTATGCAAATGCTGTCAATTGGGACAAGTCTAAAATTTCGTCGTTTGGTACAGAGTTAATCTGAGTGTGAAAACGAACTTTATAACGTGTTTGCTCTTTGTAACTGGGTGGAAGAGAGATACGTTATGTAAAACAGACAGATAAAGTCCATGTCATCTAATACTTTACGAAACATTTCCGGGTTTGAATGATCCTGAGGAATAAGACTCTGAAAACCTTGTGAGAAACGAGAAAATGCTGGTGGCTAGCATATTGTCGTCTATTCAAAAATTTTTCTGCCCCTTCAAAGACAAATCCCACCAATTTGGCCATATTTTATCTTTTTGTCAGCTAATGTTCTGAAATTGGACGAGTCTAAACTGTTTTCATCTGGAAAGAGCTGATCCATGAAAGGTCAAAAATGCGTATCTATGAATTTGATCTTAGCCTGGCTAGTTCTTTTAAGGTAGTAGACCCCAAACGCTTCTAGTGCAACATGGAATAAAATTTCTTGTTAGCTGATAAATAAAGATTTATATTGATATGATACCTTTGCACATTTTTAACCGACCAGAAATTCCTTTGATGTCTATCATGAAGTTATTTATTGATACTTTTGTTAATATCCTGAATAGGGAGGTAATTATTATCTCCCTTTGTAATGAGAACATAGTGGTTTTAGATTTATAAATGATAATTCTAAGAAGGAAAAAGAAAAGGAAAAAGTGGCTCGGTGAAAGTAGTACAATAATACTCATTTTTAATTA
The DNA here is from genome assembly GCA_946811185.2 of Hippopus hippopus. Lineage (NCBI taxonomy): Eukaryota > Metazoa > Mollusca > Bivalvia > Cardiida > Cardiidae > Hippopus > Hippopus hippopus. Next base: position 54,202,376 of record OX328098.1, on the reverse strand, counting down.
TAGCTAATTTTGTAGGATAATATTACAGTGGAAATAGCTGTTTTCCATTAGGGGTGTACTACCTTAAGGGATTGATGATAGGCTTTGCGACAGGTTTCAACCATCTCTAACGATGAGTATTTTTTCGACGATGTTTATGAATTTTTGAAAAGCAACCAATGGCATTGAAATATAGCAAAGTGCCGGTAAAAGAAACCTGAGGAAAGCACGGTTAGATGCACTGGTCGCTGCGATGCGACTGAAAAAAAATGTAGAAAATGGCAACAAACATCGAATAAAAATGAGCCATCTCTGTGAAAATGGGGTTTAGTGCATCTTCTTAATCCATCATACAAAGCAAATCGTTTCATAATATAGGTCTTTCTTGTTTACAAACCAGCCAAATCATGAAGGACCTTTGACATGCTCAACAAATATCAGAATCAAAAA